>JAHPZR010055958.1:0-55000 GCA_019787425.1 Platygyra sinensis | reverse complement strand
CTTCAAATAAATCAGAGATTTTCTATTTACTTACCGTGAACTTCTTTCTGGTATCGCTTGATTTCTCTAATCATGCCCTTTTGAATGTTAAATTCTTTGTTGTCTACTGTTATGCTCACCTCGCTGAGTGTGAAACGAAGAAACAGTAGTTAGTCAGGACCAAGTCCTAAGATCTCTTAGCAACAACATGGAACATTTAGAACTGGCGAAGTTTGGGACGTTTAACGGACAACAAAAACTTTAAAAGCTGGGTTAATAAGAACTTAATGACAGGCCCCAAAGGAAACAGTGAATTTTGTTTCCCCGACACTCTCTCCCTGTTTCCCGCGCAGCCAGTCATTAAAGTGGTACTATGATCAAAAGGTCATTTCCCTTTATTCTTCAGATTTTGAAAGTGTGTTCGCTTAACACCTAACTGGCAAAATTTTGAGCTTTGAGTTTTATCCGAAGGCTGTTTATTTTGAGTGTAAGTTTTGGATTTCACGGTCCGCCATTACTCACGTTTAAAACTGACCTACAGGCCATCAGAGGGTTGGATCTAGAGAAAATGACGTCATTTACTCACTAGCTTAAGATTTCAGCGTGTAAACGCAATTTATTATACATGCAAAACACGGGTTTAAAAGTCTGAAAGCCCGTGCTGCATATTAATTCAGCCGCGTACACACGCATTGCATTCTTGAACTAGTGAGTCTTTGATGTCATTTTCTCCTCGACCCAGCTCTCTTAAGATTTTTAAATTAGTAATGGCGGACCAATAAATAAGAAAATTCCAGTTAAAATAAACAGGTGCCTTTTTAAAATCAGAACTTAAAACTTGGGTCAGTTAGTGTTTAGTTAACAAAGTTTTGAAATCTAAAAAAAAAGAATTGTTTTTTTTGGTCGCAGTACCACTTAAGTGCTTTGTTATACCTCCCAGCTCAAAACTAGAAAAACTGCAAAGAAATCGTTTGCTTTACGCCGGTTGGCTCATAAATTTGCCGCGGTTTCAAGGAGCACGACCTGATTACGTGCGAGTCGAAAGTTCGTGCTGTTGTTTCCCGAGGGAGTTAGTGAGTTTTGACCCAATACACGTGACACGTTTACCTCCAGTCGGAAAACGAATTTGAGTTGGAAGGTATAACAAATGAGCTTACACAAGACGTCACGGCCTACATTTAAGTTTATCTCAACCAATGAAATTTCTCTACATTAAGAAATGAATTTCAGGTAGTGTCAGTAATCACTTTAGCCAATCACAAAGAACACAGACAATACAGTGAACCAATCAAAACTCTTAGTACATACATGTAGCTGATGTAAAAGGCGGGAAAATGTTGGAAGCGAGCCACGATTGGTTTTGGATTTACGTCTGATTGGATAACAAAGTGGCGCGAGTTTTTTGAGCCAATCACGTAGCGTATTTGATGCAAAACGAATTACTTTTCAGCGGCACTCAAATGAAAACCGCTGTAAGCAGACCTAGTATCTTTTTTAATACCCACCCATTTCCATTGAGTTCATCCTCAAATTTCTTGATGCTATCTTTGTCCATCTGAGCCAGATAATCCATTACAGTTTTCCCTTCCTTTTTAAATGCTTTCCCTATGGCAGGTTTCTCTGGAACTATCTCCACCACGTCCACCATTTCCTAAACATTGCCAGTCAAGGATGGAATATTTCTTTCTCTCAGAGACAATCAATGTGCATCCAGTTATTGATCCGATCGTTCGAAACCTTTTTTACAACGACGTTGAGGCTGCAAATCCCAGGCTGGCAGTCCTTACCAGAAATTCATTTTTCGAGTTTTTCTCTGGTAAAATTTAAAATCTAGTCTGCACTCGTTATTATCATTTTTAAGACACAATAGGTTTCCACAGCAATAGTATGACTCGCTCAACGCACCCTTAATTTAAACTTAACTGCTAATAACTCAAACATGAGCTCGGTGACCCCAATTTTTTATTGTCGCATTTTGATTAGTAACAGTAGTTGGACCGAGTGGAGTACATTTCAGGAAGTAATCGAGCTAATAATTTCAAAATTTCAGCCCCCACTTCCTCCTGGCTGAGTCCCAAAAGCAGACATTCTTACAAAAAAGTGTACTTCACGACCACGCCATGACCAAGACAAACTACAAAATTAAACATAATGTTTGGAAGAATGTTTGCTAGTAACAAGAAAGGATACCGGCTGTGCAAGATCAGCTTGAGCAACAAGCCTTTCACCGGCTGCTTTCGTGTGAACTGACAGGTCATAGCAGGCCCTGTCAGCACATCCAACACACTCTATCCAGCCCTGAAGTAAACATAAAAAACGCTCGTTAGTGATAAAGTAAACATCAATCGTTACCCTTCAGAATACTCAGCTATAATCATTTTAGCCAATCACAAAGGACACAGATAATCCAATGAAGCAATCAAAACTCAGCATAATTACATGTAGCAGACACAAAGCATGAGAAAACAAGTGAAAGCAAGTCATGATTGGTTCTGGTTTTAGTCCTGAAAATTACTTTTTGCCACTCAAATGAGCACTACTCTATATCCTTCAAGCTGATAAATAGCCAAGTGTTTGCTAAGTGAATCTTATTTGCCCAATCCCGTGTTCCTGGAAATTTTTCTTTGTAATCTGGGCTCCTTAGGAAAACCCCTGGAAAAAAGTCTGTTATTTAACCTACATGTATAATGCAAAGAATTAATAAATTTTTCATAGACCATAAGAAGGAGCATATCTTTACATGTGTTACAAAACTTTTTTTCACCCAAATCCAGTAGGGCAAAAAAATACTCACATAGGAGGTGAGGAGTTCTGCATCCCAGCAGTCACATGCATAATGTGCCATCTCATTGAACATGTGTTGTCTGAAGCGGATTTTGCTAGGGTCTGCCCCAACCTTCAACAGGAACAGGTACACTCGGCCAAGAAAGTAACCCATGGTCTGGGAACTAACAATTTTCTGGTGATCATTGAAATGCAGGTAACATTTTTAGCTCAAGTTGTAAGTTGCAAGGTAAAGTAGCAAATTAATTAACAGCAACATGCATGTTCTTGAAACAACAAACACTACTCCTTCCAGGTACCAAATAAATCACATACATTATTAATCTGTGTGAAATAAAATGTCTTGCGTGACATTAAAAAAGAATTGTGTGACAAGGTTCCCCTGACAACAGGAAAGAAACCATGAGAATAATTACCACTGACCTGATTGACTGCATCCCCTAAACTGATATTCACAGTGGGCTTCCCTTCAATCTGATTCTCTGATGGATACAGTGTGACTTTTTGAGAACTCACATTCTCAAACTTGGGATGGCTTTTGTCACATGGATCAACAAAGTGTTCAATTTCAGCAAGTGTAAATTCTCTACATGAAAACAAAAAACAAAACATCGTTAACTGTTACAGTAGTATTTTGATTAGTAAACAAGGCACAGTATAGACCATTTTAGTTTGGGTAGATTGTTTTCCCATTACGGACCAGGTTGACACAGCAAACATCTGCTGACACCCATTAAGGTGGTAATTACCGGTAGAATCTTGCCCCAAGACACAACACCATGATCTCAGACTATTTGATCGGGAGACAAGTCAGAGCACTCAGGAGTAAAGGCCAGTGCAGCAATGAACATGAAGGAAAACATACCATTCTCTTACCTTACTCTCAATAGTCCTGCTCGAGGCGAGATCTCATTCCTAAAGGCAGGTCCAATTTGAGCTGCAGCAAATGGCAGCCTTCCATTATTAGCGTCCAAAAGCCGCTTGAAGTTAACAAAGATCCCTTGAGCTGTTTCTGGTCTAAGGTAACTGTGTTAGAAAAAAAAAGTAATTTTTGGCTCCAGCTCCACTAAATTTTCCTTTCAAACATTCAAGATAATTTCTTTTATTAAACTGATAACTTTTTGTACAAACACCATTCAAGACATTATTTGGGCACCAAGGCAATATGTCCCTTACCCAGGGATCAGCCCACTGGGACCAATGGAAGTTGTAAACATCAAATTGAACTCCACAGGGTCAGTCAAGTCATTTCCTGTCACTGGAGATTTAGCATTATACTTCTTTAGCAGCTCGGCCAGTTCTTTCATTCCGTAGTTGTCAATCTGGAGCAACATAAACAGGCCACAGACCTCATAAGTAAATCAATGAACAGTCTCTGACTTAAATTTTTATGAACAGACGTTTTGGCACCTTTTCCTTCAAAACCAACAGTGAATGTCAAAGTTTTTGTTTGAGTTAGCTCATATCAGACAGGAAAATCGTAGGTCTTGCTTGCACCCCATCTTTTCTCTTATGGTCTGACAAGCCTTTATTTGGTGAATATGACACTAAAACGGCAAAATGCACACCACTGACACCTTTTCTTACTACTGTCTCCTCCCAGTCTCTATTCATCTTAGAACATCTACACAATCTCCCTCTGATTTAAAATAGAAAAAACATCCAGCCAGCAATATAAAAAATATCTTGCTTTTCATCACTTGTGGGAGGAGTGGTGTCCTCATGGTTAGTGCGCTCGACTCCAGAGCGAAAGGTCTGGGTTCGAGCCCTGGCCGGGGACATTGTGTTGTGTTCTTGGGCAAGACACTTTACTCTCACAGTGCCTCTCTCCACCGAGGTGTGTAAATGGGTACCTGTGAATTGTTGGGGAAACCTGACAAATTGCGGGAGTGACCTGCGATGGACTAGCGTCCCGTCCATGGGAAGTAGAAATACTTCTACATGTAGCTGCTTCATGCTACAGAAACTGGGATAAGCTCCAGCAGCTATGAGCTGGGCTTGGCTTCAAGGCTTCACATTTACTCCGTGTATGCTATGACTTCAAGCTTAAAATTTCCCCTTTCTGACTTTCCACTCAGTAAATAAGCTCATGTTATTACCTGTCCAATAACACTTTCATATTCCTTCCTTTTTCCTTCATCCAGTTTTTTATCAGTTAATAGCTTTTCAAGGTGACCTTCATTAAACAAAGACAATGGAATGATTCAAAAAATGTAATTCAAACACTCTTTGGCAAATTAACCACAAAACAATCACACTGTCATGAATATTATACCTTTACTAGCTTTTTCCTTTTTTATTTAACAACTATTCACCAAAGTGGAGGTGGCTAGCATGAGGTAAATATCCAATGCTAGCCACTGACACTGAGGTGAATAGTTGTTTTAGTATATACTAAAACAGTGAGATAATATACACCACAAAAAATCAATTTGGATGATTTCTTCACTTGTCACAGATGCAAACCGGGATGCCATTTTTTTCCCGAGTTGCTCAGAGATAAATAGCACAGGATATTTGGGGTTTGACGAGCCAATCAGCATGCGCATTTAACACTATCCACTGTTTTAGTATAAACTTATGCTAAATATTATGACTCATAATGATATTCCATTTAAAAATTGACCAAAATGAAAACTTTATTTAATAGGCTTTAACTTGCAAAGATAGATGACCTTCTAACAGATGATCAGCTCTGTAACAGTCGCCAGTCTTGACATCCTTTACCATGAAGTCAGCAAATCTGTCTACATGACCAGATGCTCTACAAAGTAACAAAACACCCTTGATTAGTTCTCAGATTCTATAAGCAACATTTCAATTTGAGCTGTGCATGCTCAATCATGATCAGGTTTTTTTCCTACTAAAGGAAAAACCCAGATTACATTGGAATTCAGATAAGCACTCCAGCAGCTAGCCTGCATTGCAGACAAACTAAACCCTGGTATAGTCTGTCTGCGAATCAGTGACCAAAATGGACTATACCAGGATATAAAATATCAAATATGTAAAAAAGTTTTATATGAATCTTCTTTGTTTTTTAACAAAAGATTGCAAATTTTTAAATTAGCTTTTTTTTTAATACTCGTGGTGTTCCTATTTTAATTTATTATTTTATTTTAATTTATATTTGGAATGTTCTTTTAGTGTCCACAATTAGCTTATATTAAGCTAAATACTCTGACACTCAAATAAAGTTCATTCATTCAAGTTCATTCAATTCAGTTCGTCTGCAACGCAGGCTATCCAGCAGCAGGGCTACAGACAGTATAGAAGCACCTGAATGACACAGGCAATGCAACTAACTTCTTCCTTTCAGCAACTAGAAATCTTACTTTTTTCATATAAACTTAAGCACTGGGCACCCACGATTTCATTTCATTTGGAACGTTTGGGCTCCTTGTAAGTTTTCTTAGACCATATTCTTAAGCAGGAAGGGTGACTGGGGGAGCGAGGGAACCGGGGTTAGAGCACTGTCCAGACTCAGAATTTGGAGGTACCAATAGCTGGACAGGTATTGTTCTCTGTAATTTGGATTTCAGACCCTCGGCCACACTCGTAAATAGCATACTGTCTACCTCCTACATGTACCAGCTGGGGTTTTAAAACATGCAAATTGTGCTTTTGAATCAGCATTACATAATTTCCAGGGTTTCATTGAGGGGCAGGCACTGGGCAAGTTGAGTGGCTGTGAGAGTGACTTTTCCTACCCAGTTTAACCATCTATTGGGATTAGTTTTTCTTATGAAGAATTTCAGCTCAACTAGTTTTGCTTGTCTGTGAAAACCAGGAATGTTACTCTCCTGCAGAAAATATTAATAGAATCCCTGGTACACAATTGCCCTGAAAAGCCCCATTGGGGTAGTGGTCAATACTAGGAGATTTGCATGATGGTGCCATTTGACTACAACTACCACAATCCTTCACTTTTAATCTTTCTTATGCTAGTTAGGACAACTTTTATATACGGCCCACTAGGAATTCAATATTTAATAACAAAGAAAAAACGAAACGAATTCTGGCAGTTGTAGTCAAATGACGACAATGTGCAAATCCACTATAATTGGTAGAAGATATCTATTAAAATTTACTTTCATTTTTCGCTTTATTGTTCGCATGATACATTTAATTAAATTCACTACAGGAATACTTAATTAAGCTTTAATTCTAATCCTTGCAGTTTCTGTATTTTCGTGTTTCTTCTTCTTTCCTGACAATCTTTATTTAATAGCCTGTCGTGCACTTACTTCAGAACTTGATGAGGTGTAAGAAGAGATGCTCTGATTTCTAACATTTGTTCTTCCAAAACAAAGTGTGATTTCCATATGTTGATCATGTTGGCCTCCATGGCACAGCCAGATGGTCCATAATCATAGAGACCAGCAACGCCTATAAAGCCAAATGATAATGGAATTCAACTACTTACTAGCTGTTTTCTATAAACTAGCCTGCAGAATAGGCGTAATTATTTTTTGTGTATTTCAGGCAAACAGAGGCAAAAGCGAGGCGAGGCGCAAAGCGCGAGTTGTGTGCGAGGGGGGGGGAATTTTAGTGATCCTCCCCTCGCACGCAACTCACGCTTCGCGCTTGCCTTTGTTCCCATACGCAAAAAATTATGCCTGTTCTGCAGGCTATCTATAAACAAGAAAACTAAAACTTCTAGAACAGCACATCATGTGGTTTCTGTAATAATGCAAACCGTACAAGTACACACAAACCTCCATAAATTTCAAAGGAAGGGACAAAAAGAATCGTCTCTTCAACAAATCCTCTAATTTGCTCTGTCAAATTTCTCTTGTTTTGGTGCTAGTTCTTTCTCCTAATAAAATGAAAATAAATAATCAACAAAACTCAGCATAATGTTGTAAATAGCAGCAATTTAGAGACGTGTGTCAAAAGCCACTAGTAAGTGATTTTACATCTTTCTTTCCTTGTTTCTAAGGCTTTGGTGGCTCAAAAATTAATTATATTCTGTTTGCTACCCTGATTTGTCAGGGAAGAGCCATGATACACAGCAATATCTTGAAGGAAAATGTCCCTTGGATTGGCCATGTTCGATCTACTCACATCAACAAAGTTGCCAGGATGTCCAACGTGGTGGCCTGATGGTGTAGTGGATATCACATCTGACTACATGTAGTATTGCGGGGAGACGCAGGTTCGAATCTTGCTTGGGACACGAATTTTTCTTTCCTTTCAAAGACGTGTGTCAAAAACCACTAGTAAGTGATTTACATCCTTCTTCCCTTGTTTCTAAGGCTTCCGTGGCTCAAAAATCAATTATATCTTAAGAATTTAAGGGTATAATAACATACCTTGTTCTCAAGAGCTTTCTTCCTGACTTTCAGCTCTTTAATGGCTACCTCAATATCAGGTGCTGGAGCATTTTCTGATTTAAGCTTCCTTACCAAGTCACCCTACAGGAGAACAATTCACAAACAAAATATGTATTTTAATAAATAATTCAAGGCCTTTAAAATAACTAAATGACAGATTTCCCTACCTTTTTCACATGCCCAACTTGTGAAATCCCTACCCTTTTATATACCTGAGGCCTGAAAAAGGAACCCCTTTGGGTGAAGCCTCTGCATATGGTAGGCCTTCATGAAGAAACACTACCCCCCCCCCCCCCCACCCCCGCCACCCAGGTCTAAATTGGAAGAAAAATGGCATCAAGTTGCAAAAATTTTCCTTATAAATGTTTTCTCCTACTTCCAGCCACCTCAGGAGTCTAACTTTCTGCCTTCCCCTCTCTCCCTCCCATAAAGTTCCAGCCCCTTTTATTCCTACAATCTAGACAAAATAAATGGAACATCTGGACCACCCCTCCCCCCATTTCAATGATGCCAAAATGGTGCGCTTTTGCTCCTTTGCACCTTCATCATTGCTTTGGGGGGGGATGGGGGATAATTGTTCCATTTTATACTGTCCAAGATTGTAGCTTCTTGCCCACTCCCTCCAGGTCAAAAAGACTACACTGGGATGATGCAATACATAATTTGTACAAAATAGTAAAAAGCTTATTAAATTCAAAGACTACGATATACATCATCTTCATTCATGTTAAAAAAAAATCGAGAAAACAAGCCTAACGTACCCAACGTAAGTGACAAGTAATAAATAAACGCTCTGAAAATATTCATGAACAGGTTTCCGCGACGAAGAATTTTCACTTCCGTTCAAATTTCCGAATATGGAAGCTGAACATGCGTATGCATATAAGAATACCAAAACAAGCAGCTTACTTTAAAAATGTCCAGGCCAGGGGCATAAATTTGTTATTTCAGCAGCACGAGGTGTTTATACGTACCTGTTCCTTCACTGATTTCCGTAAATTGTCCAAAAGGCTTGAATTTTCGCCACTAGCATTAGACATCGTCTGTATTCCAACAAAGAGTCTTAGTTTAAAATCGTTTTTGAAACTGAAGAAAGACGAATCAGGGAGACGGCAGATAAGACTGCAAAATTTCGGAAGGCAGCTACGTCTCTGAGTTAGCTTTCTGGCACAGAATAACGATCTGGGAAATAAATTTCTGAACACAAACAATGCATTCATTCAGTCACCCATAATTTTTTGCCACGAGGGTTTGGAATACCGGTAGCGTGCGCCCGTCAAGTTACTACATCAAATAATACTCATCAACTGTCCTCGTTGCGTGACCATGCTAATTTGAGCGTGACTTTGGTAAATGGGTGTGCACAGATGTATTCAGCGAAAAGTGAGTAATCTGTACTTTTGTTCTCTCTTCTTGGACTTTCAGCAAGGTTGCTCCACTGCGATGAGTAAAAGGAGAGCTGTTTCGACTGCCGAGTCGAAGAAAAAGCGGCGAAAAGTTGCAAATGATGACCTAACATTAGGGAATGAGGGTTCAAAATCAAACAAGGTGACGACCTTGGTCGAGAAAGTAGGAAGAGAACTTCGCAAGAATGCCGATCCTGAGAGAAGTCAGCCCTTGAAGAAATACATGAGGGACAAATTTGAGTTCTTTGGTCTCAGCAGTCCTCTTAGAAAAAGCGTTTGTAAAGAATTCCTGCAGCAGAAACTGTCACCCCAGGAGACTAGAAAGTTTGTTGCCCTTTTGTGGGCTAAGCCAGAACGGGAATTCCAATACTTTGCCGTCGATTATCTTGAGAAGCACATGGATACCTCAGCAGAATTTGAAGCAAATATAGAGTGCGTTAAAGGGTTGATTACATCGAAGTCTTGGTGGGATACAGTAGACGCGCTCGCTAGTAAAATTGTTGGCGGGCTCGTGAAGAAAAATCGAGATAACGGAAAAAATGTGATGGAAGAGTGGATTGATCATGAAAATATGTGGCTCAGGAGAACTGCCATACTGCATCAGCTTTCTTACAAAGAGGAAACCGACGAGGAGGTACTATTTCGATTCTGCAGTCTAAGGGCTCAAGAGGAAGAGTTTTTCATTAGAAAGGCAATTGGATGGGCTCTGAGGCAATATGCTTGGACCTCTGGTTCCAGTGTCAAAAGGTATTTACTGAAGCACAAGAAAGAGTTAAGTAATCTGAGCTTCAAAGAAGCTGCAAAGCATTTAAACTTGTGAGAGGCTCAGTACAGGCCTTACATGTGAAACACATATCGGTATTTGTAGTAACCTGCCATGCTGCCCCCGGCTCCAAATGGACCCATGCTCCTCTCTCTGTCCCTTGAGAAAGGATCCTCATGACATCATAGGGTGTAATTATGTATGTTATCACACAGCCTCATTTGATGTTCAGGTTTTGAGGTTTGAGAAAATAAAAAACAAAACAAAATAATTAAACCTGTGTTGGCTTAGTTCCATTGTTCATTTACAGTGTAAGGGACCATTCATTGTTTATCAGGTAGGGGAGGGGGGGGGGGGGGGGATATGATTGTTAAAAGGCGAGCTCATGCATTGTAAAATTTGGAGTTGTTAAACCCGTGTTGCACAAAACGTATTCAATACATCAGGCTCATATTCACTGGCAGAGTTAATCCCATTATGACCTTTCAATTTTCAGAACTGATTTATTTGTAGCTCCATCAGAAACTGAGTTGCTTAATATGCTAATAAGGCAAATATTGTAAACAAGGACTCCCCTACAGGGGGCACTTGTACTTGCAACCAAATAACTGTCGGGGTTGAGTTGATGCTGTTCAGTACTTAACAAAGTAGGGGATCTGAGAGAATGGTTCCAAAGAAAAATTCAAATCTTCAGCACCTCAGAACTGCTACTTTAAGGCATTCTGGTGGCAATTGTTTACTACTATAGAGAGGTTGAGTGCCATCAACTTGTGTTGCTAATAACAATCCATGAAATCTACACATTTAACTGCTGCAACACTTACAAATTCAGTTTTTTAATGCTAGAACCATAACCAAGTGGAACTCACTTCCAGCAGAAGTAGTGTTGAGGCATTTTTGGGCCAGTCTCGCCTCTTTTTATCTTAATACTGATTTAGTTACCTCTATTCCCTTTTTTTTCTCTTCAACATCTGCAGTGATGGGTAAATCCCTTACTAGATTATGTATGTAGATGTTGCATGTTTTCTCTATGAGTGGAAGCAAGTTACCAAATTGATTTATTTCAAAGCATTTCTACAGCTTGAGTTGTAAATGCAACTTCAGTTTCTCATAAGTTTAGTAGCAAATTTATGTTGACTTGTGCACAAATATTAGATCAAGCATGAATTTCATTGAGGGCTTGGCCCCGGGAAAATTGATTGGCTGTAGGGCTGATTTTGTCTAAAATATTTAGTTACATACTGCATCATGCAGCTACTGCCACCATGAAAGGAGATGATGAAAAAAGAATACATGTATGCTCAGTTAAGAAGGCAAGAAATTATTTTATTGAAAGCAAACCCATACAGCAACATGACTATGAAACCCCAGCATTTACAAGTGACATTGTCAATCTTGAAATCACAAGCACACTGCCATTGCTATCATAATGATTAAACCAAGCATTTCAAGAATCAATCGATGTTTGGTCTGGTGTTCTCCAGCTTGCTGTAGTCAGTGTGGGTGTAGAACTGTAAAGCAAGAGAACCAGGTGCAGTTAACAAAGAGAACATATTTTTGTAAAGTGTGCCTAATGGGATAATAGGCCTTTTGCAACAGTTGGTCACATGACCGATAATTTCTAAACTTTTAGCTACAGCAAAATGAATTCCAGAGCTGGAAAGAGCATGTTTTAAATAACCAGGACACCAATTTTCAGACCAATGCCGTATAAGGTTGAGATTTAATGACGATTTGAATATTGCAAAAATTAGAAGGTTTTGTATGGAAGCGAGGAAGCTTTGCCATCCAGAAACCTTTTCTGTTATTAATCACTACGAAAAGAAGCTGCTGGCATATAACCATTGGAGATAGAAAGAAGGGTAAAATATTAGGAAAAATGGAAATTTCTAGGCCCTTACACAGAAAGGCAAAGATTTTATGGCAGCTTGAAAACTTGCAAAATTACAAGGATTTGTATGGAAAACCACTGGAGCGTGACTGGAGGGCAAAGTGACTTCTTCTCATACAAATCCTTCTAATTTTTAACGTCCATAAAAATTCCCCCTTAAAAGACATAAACCTGAAAATTTGCATGTAAGCTTATTTGGAACTGTTCTTTCCATTTCTGATTACATTATGCATTACCAATGATTAATCTGACACTGTGTTCTTGAAAAGCACGTCACGTGACCAACTGTTGCAAAAGGCCTATTACTTGTTGTTATTAAAACAACAGTTCAACAAGACTTATTTCAATAATGGCTAGAGAAAGTTGTTAGCTTGTGGGTATCCTTTTGTTAGCTTTTGGCTATGATCTTGACAGTTTTCAGCAAATGAAATTGAAAGCTGCTGCATAGTCCTTTTATGTACATTATAAAATAAAACTTGAGATTTTTCCCCAATTCACCTTGTGAAACTCTTTGAAGTAAACAGTTTAAAATTAGTCTTTGTGAGCTGTTTGTGTCTGTCTGTTTTTTAAGCCTGATTATTGTATTATTGTAAGCCCCCTTGATAAGCCTAGCTGCTTTTGGGGCAAACAATAGAAAATATGTTTAAATAAATAAAAAAGACAGTTAAATATTATAACATTTATTATTATTATTTTTAGTAAGTATTAAAGTATTAAAATTAAAGTATTAAAGTATTAAAAAAATAATTCAACTTTCCCAAAAGTTTTCATTAACTTTCAGGTTGTGCCATTCTTTTCTTCTGCATAAAAATATGAAGAAAAATACAACAGACTGGGTTTAAGGTTTTCCGTGCTATATAGCATGCAGTTCGTTCTGCTCCTAAAACCAGATTGTGACAATGGTAGCAAGAATAGTTTCTTCAAGACAGGTAAAAATTGCATTTACTGAGGAATTTTTGGAGGGAAGATTTATGTCTCATCCCTAAATTCCCTTTTGATGAGGCAATTTCCACAATAACTATAAGCCATGGGAGTTTTCTTTTCGACCATGAATATTTAAACCAACCTTCATGCATTCATTGTGCTTGATCTTTTGCCAGGGGTATGGGTTGTTCTTCCTGTCCCAGCTGTCAAAACAACATAAGCTAACTATTAAAAGATGTTCTTTAATATGATCAGCACCTGGGAATGGGACTCTCGTCTAAAAAAGAGAGGGATGCTTGTTATACCTTTAAGGGGTTAAAAAGGTGATTTTGTCATCTCTCAGGCTGTTCAGCGGGAAACTTTCATGAGTGGAAAAATAATGCGACAAGATAATGTGTTTTTTTTGGAACTGGTATCAATTAGGGGTGGAAATTGTCTCTAGCAACACCCACAAAACAGGATCTTGATCTCACTTGTACATTAACTGCAATTCACTACCTAAATTACCCTGACCTGCTCCCGTACTGGCCTTGTAGCTCAGTCGGTAGAGCATCGGAAGATCTAATCCGGAGGTCGTGGGTTCAAACCCCACCGAGGTCAAATTTTCTTTGGCCTGTGGGGACTCCCAAATTTCTTTTAAAGGGGTAATACCCCTTTAAACATTATAATATGATGTATCGGCAGTATTGCCTACTTCCGGCACCCAAACATACATGACTGACTGATTGACTGACCCAAAACAAAAACAGTATTGCTTGCAATGTTTCAATGTCTTTTTTCATTGAAGACATGTGCTCTCAATCTCATTACAATCTAGGTCTCGCTAGAAACTTGAACCAATTTAGAAAGCAAAGCTGTGCATGAGATGTAATGAGCCAATGTCATCTACTGTATAAAGTTATATAAAGTTATATATTGGCGAAACAGGTAGACGACTAGGCGACCGTTTCCGAGAACATCTTCGCAACGTAGAGAAAGAGAACAAAATCTAAACGGGTCACTAGACACTTTAATCTGCCGAATCATTCCAAGCAACATGTGGTAGTCTGCAGCCTCTCCCTGCATCAAGGAAGCACAGAAAGCCGCATGACTCTAGAACAAAAATTTATTTTTCAAATCGGCACTCTTAATCCTCACGGCATCAACAAACACTTTTCATTCAACTAATTTATTCTTTTGTTTTTCATGTTGCCAGGCACCAACCAATAGTGTAGCTCCGGCCATGTTTCTGTACATAAACCACATACAACCCACAATTCCTTCATTCACTCCAATGCTCGAAACGTCAGCTTCCAAATCTCTTTAAGGTGGCCAATTCACATTATCAACCCAGTTGATAAAATCAAATTATTTGATTGATTGACTGACTGACTGACTGATTGAGTAACTCAATAGCTCTTGAGACTGTCTTACAGGCTTCTCTTGCAACATTATTGTCCACTGTTTGCTTCATCAGGAAAGTCATTTCTTCATTACCAACCCAGCTCAGATGTTCAGAAACAATAGCAGCATCAAACTAAGTTGAACTAATGATCAGCTTGGTCTAAATATTAGAGGGGTTATTTATTGGTAAGTGATCAGATAACTGATTTTCATGCTATCAGCTCTTGATTTGAGACAGTCTAGTATATTTGTTGTAAGCAGGCGAAAGGGTTTACAGCGGACATCTCTAAGTTTTCTCTTAACGACTGATGTTGCTGCAGTTGATGTTCCTATATACATACGTAGCATCAGGGTTCTGGGTAGCCAGCCTCAGGACGTAATAGGCAGCTCCAACACAACCAGCGCCAACAATGACAAACAATGGAACCAACTGCAATGCGTGCAAAATTAAGAATACTCAAGAGCTGTACACAAGATGTAATCAGGACAATCTTTAGAGGGTTTTCAATTGAGTGATGAAAGTAATCGGGCAATTAATTTAGGTTTGGTTTTACTACACTTTGAGATTGGTTGAAGAATCCCCAGGGGGAGGGTACTTAACAAAGTTTAATACGGGGAGGCTCCGCCCCGAGGTTCAACCCCTTCCCCTCTTATATACCATTTTGGCAGAAAAGGTACCCCTTTTATATACCTTTTATTTAAAAAAGGTACCCCTTTCACATACCTACTTTGGGAAGTCTTGTTCTCATTTCCATGTAGAGCTTAATAAATAAACTGATACAGCCATTAGGGGCATCTCTTCGAAATATTATAGTTAAAGGGCCTTTCAAATACCTAAATGACCGATTTCCCTACCCTTTTGTATACCTCAACTTGTGAAATCCCTACCCTTTTATATACCTGAAGCCTGAAAAAGGTACCCCTTTAGGGTGGAGCCTCCCTGTATAGGCCATTATAGGGAGTACCCCCCCCCCCCCGGGAAGAATCTAGTAGGAAAATAATATTATTGGTTTGGTTTTGGTTTTTATGACAGTCAACTGAAAACCACTCTGAATACCTATTGTACATGGCCCTTTCTGGGGTGACTGAAAGCAAAGCTGTCAAGTCATGTGGTAACAAACCAATAATGGCATGCAAGGCAAAACCATTTGATTGTATGGTTGAAATAATATTTGTTCTGATAAACAAAGGTCTTTTAAAAAAAGTCTACCCACAAAGGAATTCCCAATCAGAGAGGCCTGGGAAGAAAAAGTATGAAATTTTTTTCAGAGTTTAATTTCACAACTGCGATGATCAATCATGTCTTCATCACTTTTTCTACAGTTCAAATATATTACCTTTCATTTATTCACTTGCAACAAGCAACAATTTTGCAGTTGCATAGTAAATGGTTTGAACCCAAGAGTATCAGTAGTTCGTATTGTGTGATCATCCGGTTGAGTGTAGTTCTGAAATTACATATAATTATATATAACAACATCGACTGACAAACACCATTCACTTGACTCTGAAGATGACTTCCGCTCAGGTTGTTGAAACGTCAGTCACCAACAACAGTTCTTTTCAGAACTACACTAACCTGGACGATCACACAATAGGAACTAATTTTGCAGTTGATACCTGCTGGGTGACATTTAGGCTTAACTGTTTCAGGTATATACACCTCTCGGTCTTTAAATACCAATGAACTAAAATTGGCTATTTGGGCCCGAAAAGATTCCCCGGCTTTTGAGAAATGGCCCCTTTCACGAAAGACCCGGAAACATTTCAGGCCCACAAAGCCATAGAAAAATCTTGAACCTTGCAATTGCAGAGATGTTTTATTCACCTATTCTTAATATGAACAGAAGTTCTCTTCATAGAAGAAGTTTGAGGCAATTATGCACTTCTCCATTTTCAGATACAGATAAACTAAAATCGCTTTGTGGGCCTGAAAAGTTTTCCGGGGCTTTCGAGAAACGGGCCCCTGGACCGGCATTGGTAAGAATTTTGATTTCAGGTTTGCATTTTTTCTGTGAGGTTTTCTGTTTATATTGTTTGTCCTTCAGCTTTTAGCTTGAATAATTTCAAACTACACAAAACAGTGGAAGTGAAGAACATTTTTAACCGGAAAAAAAGCTGGTTAACTTTTAATCCTGGCCAAGCTATAAGCTTATAACCATCTCTGTTTGCCTTCGGCCGAATTCGGATGCCTTCGAACCCTGCAGGTTACGACGTGATATTTATCAAAAATTATACTTCATCACAACATATAATTGATAAAATTTCCATGTCCTCAATTTCTATTTCATTAACTTCTGATTTCCATCAGAGCAACTTAATTTTTCCCCTGACTAAACAAATGACAATTCCAAGTCCTTTTAAAACGACTCAGAACTGACAAAGAGTGTATCATACACGAATAAGCATTATTTTTCGCACGAAAGCTCGTGTAAAAACTTCTAAATCTAGCCCCTAGGGAAGAATTCAACATAAATCAAACCAAAATATGAACATTTTCCTACCTCGGGATGTTTCCTCATATAAGCAAAAACCATTTTCTCGGCTTATGTCTCGACACTGAAAAAAAACGCTGAAAGAAGAGCGAACTTTGACTCGAGTCAACAAAATGGCGTTTGCCGGGAGAACGAATTGTAGCAGGCGTGGTGGCTAAGTCAATGAACTGTTTCGTCAAAAGAGTTACAAAGGGCACAATGGCGAAGTGTTTGAAGTATTTGAAGACAAAAAAAAGTCCAAAATGAACTTTCTTGGTAAGGATACTCATGAATTTAATGACGAAAGAAACGAGACTACTTTTTCGACGTAATAGCTATTTATTTACTTGGCGTTCTTTCATCAACGATGCCACATACAGTAATGTTTCTTTTTAAAATTTGTCACTATTAGACGTACGAACTTTAATTTATATTTAACTGCGTACAAACAGGTACAAAACAAAGCTGGCAATGGCCAGTAGTACAAAACATTTAAGGGTATAGTTATTAGTCAAAGTTGTTGTACTAAGTTCATTCGCTTTTCTATATATTGCAAGATACTTTTTTTGCTAACCTACATGCAGCTAAGGCCAAGAGATACAAACAATTTAATAGAAATGATTAAACACACTCTTTCTTTTACTTGTCCTCAAGGGTCTCAAGGTCTTGCTGCCTCTTGCTGAATTTTAATATATTAGACAGTCTATTTGAGACATGTTAGTTGCATGCAGTCTATCAAACAGTAGTTTTGGTGTCAAAGTGTTTAATGTAACCAGTGTGCCCTTTCCCTTACAAAATTAATTTTTACTGCTGGTTTGAGAGTTCTCGCTCTGCAGATAGTTTTGAAAAAATTTGCTAACTGAGAGTGAGATATTCTTGGCAAGGTTTGAGGTTTCCCAGTAAAGACCAAACATATTGTCGAGGTTAAAATTTAGTACTTTACTATTTTTATGGCTTTTAACTTAAAGGTGTTTCCGACGTCCTGTACAGCACCAATGCATTTGTGCAATGCATTAGGTATTTAATTTTCCCCTGAAATTGTAGCTTGTCAGGATAATGGAATTCTCTCTCAGGCAATGGTTTCCTAATTGTACCTTATTCTAGGGCATTATGAGAGAATACTTCCCTAGAATATTTAGCCAATCGGGGTGCTTTGTTAGAAACACAAGCCATATTATAAACTGCTGTTATAACATAAATTCTAGAGAATGAGCTGTTTAGTAAGTTGAAAATCTAAAGTTTATAGACTACTTAAGTGGACTTTGGAGTTGAAAAGTGCTAATTCTAGTATTGTTAATAATTATCACTTTAATTACATAATTTAAATTGAAAATTAACTGATATAAATTACTAGAATTAAGTATGAAGATTAATTTTTGTATAGAAGCGGTGAAGAGGGAAATTCTGTTTATCTCAAGTGAAAACAAGTTCTTTCATTGGGACAAGAGCAATTCATACAGATAGATTAAAAAATTGAGCTCATTTGATCACAGTTTCAGAAATCATATTTCATTTTCCAAGCTTAGAGAAAAAAAGAAAAAGTTTGAGACCTTCTTTTCACTGTGTTGTAAACATGAATGTCCCTTTGAAGCTTCTTGTCATTCTTCAGTGAAGGCTAAGTGTGTATCCTTTTAAATTATGCAAACAAATTAAACTACTACAACAATACTTCTTGAAAAGTGCAAACCAGATTGACTTCATAGATGTGCTATCATTTCCTTTTCGATGTAGTGTTAAACTTAGGAGGCTTCAGCTTCAGGCCTGGCATTTTGAAGCTTTGAGTAGTCTGTGTGACTGTATAGCTGTAAGAAAAAATAAAAAAATAATTTCAATTGAGTTGATAAGTTTGTCAATATCCAGTTCCAGAAATTATTCCATACCCATCCCAAGGATTTGTTGGAAATTCCAAGAAGGGGGGTGGGGTGGGGGGGGGAGATCTCAAAAGCCAGATTTTTAAAAGGAAAGTATGAATCAACCAAAACTGGAATTTTTGCAAGGGATGGGAGGGGGGTATGGATATTTTCAGGAACAATGCATTAGATTTAACCTGTAATCATTGTCACTTTTTTGTAACTTTGAAAACAACCCATGGAAAGAAAAAAAATTTCATTAGTTGCTTTTGATACCAGTAGGGTTTGAATAGGTTTACTGGTTTGAAGATTTGTCCCTGAAAACATTGTTTAGACTGACAGATTTAGCTCTAATTTCCAATTATTCATGGATCCTTCAAGATTGTCTATACTCATCTCTGTGGACTGGTTTTTAGATTGCTTGTCATATTGTTTGAATCATTAGTTTTACCCCTTCCTATTTTCTGGAAACGTAAGATTTGCAGATTGAAATTCTAAGGAAACTGAACATTGGAAATCAGTGAATATTGGCAGGAAATTGTAGCAGATGTGCATATCCTGCCCCGGGAACAAGGTTGTATCCTCATTCATCCTCCCTACCCCCACCTCCAACAATATCACTTTCATCAAGCACTAGCTAACAAATGAAAATGCCACCAACCAAGTAATACAGTTTGATCTGATATGCCACGAAATTCTCAAAACCCAGAGACAGGATATTGATGGCAATTACTAGGGAGAATTTATGTTTAGTATTTAAATCTTCTTACCTTCAGTTGTTCGTTATGCCTAACATTGAGCCACGGATGGGGATTATTTTTCCTATCCCAGCTGTGAAAAATATAAATAAGAGATAAAAATTACTTCTATGAGCAGATCGAGGCTTAGATAGTTGATATTGCTCAATTTTGCATTTATTTTTATCTAAATCATTATTTTATACTTCTAAAATGGCCACAATAGGCAACTAATAGTTAAACATAAGACAAAATTATCAACCCTTGATAAATGATATCTGCACGGTAAAAACGAGGTAAAACGTACTTTGAATTTAGATCTTACCAACCCCCCTTCCCCCAACCCACCCCATTAGAAAATTTCAAAGGAAAAAGCCCTGACTCCACCAGGGAGCTAATTTTGATATTGTTAATTTCTTCACACATGGAGAAAAAATGTAAAATCTCATTTTGATAGTAGTTCACAAATGCGTACCCTGTTTGACTTAGAAACAGACTTAGAAAGTAAAAGATTAGAAGGAAACAAAACCGTTTCATGCTATAATATTGCTACAAAAACGCAAAAGAGCGTGAAATTAAATTTGATAAATATTGGTGTAATGTAAGGAGTTTATTTGCGCTTGGGATAATAAGTCAAAGTTAACTGATGCGTATCTCTTACATGACAACTGGCACATTTCCAGAGTTGAGTTGCAAGGAACAAATATTTAAAACACCAAGGAAATGTCGAAATGAATAACAATCTGCCCGCTTTTCTGAAAAAAAGACCTCAAGAAATGCTTGGTGGCAGACTTCAGTAGTTGAGTGAGAAAACTTATAGGCTGAAATGTCGCGATCAGAATTCTTATTTTGCCTTAACAACAATTACGTGCTAAAACTCACGGCTGCCGAGAAAATTAAACTTTGATGACACTGCAATATTTCTGCGAAAGATGCGCTAATTGCCGGAAGTTGTATTATGATTAAAACTTTTTAACCTTTTGGGATGAAAAGGTGGAATTAAGGAGGAAAACAATAGCGCTTCACGTTGATTCTTCCAAAATTATTTTGGTTATGTCAAGAAAAAACGAGGACGAAAAGTGCGAGATCGGGTTAAAGTTAACAATTCATGGCTGCCGGGGATGGCTTTGTGGAAGTGGCTTCTTAATGTATTTCTGAGATTTCATATAAAAATCAGATTAACAGACTTCTCTCAAAATTGCCGACCTCCTACGTACCATGCTTCAGGATTTTTCGTTGCTTGTCTTATCGTGAAGGCAACTGCCCCTACACAGCCAGTTCCAATGATGACAAACAGAGGGGCAAGCTGTAAAGGAAATGGATCAAATAATATAAATTGCTGCAAACTGATAACGTAGACCTTCAAAATAATATTAATACGCCCATCATAAGTTTTGCCGATTGTGCAAAGAGAAAAGTTAACTTTCCAAAACGCACGACTCTTCAATATCCTCGACTTTTCGTTATGGGGGTAGACTAGCCACACTAATTCAACAGAACCTGATATCTTCCACTGTTCTGGCACTAAAAATTTCACTAATGTTTGCCATGATTTGCGCAATTACTGTTTTAAAATTCAAATTTATAGCAGCTGGCCAGATCTACTTAATGATTTTCTGAGAAAATAGAAACAGTTTCTATGGCGAAGAAACTATTTTCAGGTTCAAAACGCTGCGACAAAGGATGTCAAGAAAGGAAACCTATTGCCGTGTTTATTTCATCCTATCTCCGCTCGGGATTCCGTGGATAAAATCATTTTTCTGTGTCTTATTTTCTACGGTTTAAAAATTCTGAATTCAAAAATTCGCCAGGTACGTGCAATCTAAAACGTTTTCCCTCGCAACATACAAATTTCATTTCAAAGTTGGATTTTTAGTTCTGCTACTCCGTAAAGCCAAATATTTAAGAAGACGAAACACTTGGAACCTGAAGAAGGATTAATCCTAACTCTTCCTTCTCCCGTTAATCGCTAAGAGTGGTAGACGTGTCGAAGTGCACGCGGCAAGGAAGACGCAAAATTTCAAACTTAACCACGTTTTAGAATAGTGAAAAAGAGTTTCTTACCTCGGGAGATTTTCTTAGAAGAGCAAAAACCATTTTCCTTGATAACTTGAACGTTTTAAAACTCCTGTAACAAGAGCAATTCGAGTATTTAAAGCGAACGCGGCCTAAATGCCCTAAATCGCTTCACCTGTAGTCTGGGGTTCTTCGCTTCCTCTTAGAATGGCTTTTGTGATTATAAATAAAACAAATTCTGAAAAGTTCATCTGACGTGTGTGACGTCACGCGTACCCAACACAATATTGCACTTCTTGCCTCGCTCCCGGGAAGTCAGGGAAGTGTTGATATTACTAAATATTTTCAAGGAATTGAAGGTCGTTCATATCTGTCAAACTACCGAACAACTAATGTCTGAGGAGCCGAAAAAAATTTGATATTCCCGAATTTTCAAAGGATTCCGCGCAATGCGAAAATTGTTTGACGGTTTCAAGGATTTACGATTGTAAACACAAAAGCCTCCATTTGACCTCAAAACTGTTCTCGACTCCTCGGACATTATCTGTTCCTCGTAGCTCACATTTCGCTCCTCGGAACAGATAATGTCCGCAGACAAATATCCGAGGATATTTTTGTCCCAAATGCAGGCTATTGTTCATATCATGGTAGAAAGCAGATGGGTCGGGAAAATAAATGCCCTCTGAGTGTTTTGAATCGATTTGCTGGTATTTGCCCTCTCGGCCCTGCGCGTGTCACCTCCTTCACTAAAAATATCAGACTTTGCGTCAATTTAAGACTCGAAATGAGCCAACTTCAAGAGAAAAAAAACTTTATGTCAGACTGATTTACGCAGTGTAAAACTGTCTATTAAGGTGAACAAATTATTTCCTTCCAAGAATTAGAACAGCTGATCATCCTTTCGAACACTATCGAGTGCGAAATAATTTTGGACATTTCAGTTTTCCGCACAGAAAAAAACAGGACCAGTGAGAGGGGAAAACTTCATTTTCTACGTTGACTAAAAACCTAATCGGAAGGGTTAAAAAAAAGTTGAATGAATTTAAAATGATCGGCTTTTAAATTTTAACCACTCAAAGGAAATGATAGCCTGCGAAGACAGCCGCCTCTGAGTGGCGAGCGGGAGCGAATGTCTGAGGCGACTGTATTCGCGGGCTGGGAAATGATTAATGCTGGTCTATTGACTCGGCAAAAGGGACCAGGAATAATGACTGAAAATAATTACAGCCAGAAAGAATACTTGTCTATAAGTAATGATAGCTTTATTTTACATGTTAAAGATTTTAACCTTTTCTTTCTATTAAATCGGTTATTACAAAACACAAGGCGCTTTTTGTTTCAAAAAAGAAGAGATCTTTTAATTTCTACAAAGTTTTGTAATTACAAAAGAAGTAAAGCTCTAATTATACGTTGCAATTAACAAGAAAAACTTCAGCACAGGTTGTGGGAATTTTGAAAGAAATGACAAATGAAATATTTTGAATTAATTGCTTCAATAATATTTTCTTTTTGTTTTTGCTCGTCTTCGTTTTTGGTTTTCTTTAACAGAAATACGCACTCTGTTTTGGTATCAAAACTCGGTTTCCTCGTAATTTATCTGTTTCCCTTACCGGCTCACGTTCGACATACCCTTGTAGACCCTTGTACGCATTAGCAACGAAAACCACACAGAAAAAGATTCAAAACAAAACGAAACAAACAAGCAGAAACTAAAAGAACCGAAAATTATTTTGTTTTTATTTTACCGGACCTAAATTTCATTCAAAATGTTTTACACTTTTCATGCATGAAATTGCGCTGACATTGCTACATGTAGCTTCAAGTAAAGCACGCGAAAATTCGTGCTCTGTTTCGTTATAGAAACTTAACGAGCTACATGAATTCGTGTCAATATTCTCCATCCTTAACCATCCTTATTCCTTCATGGTTTATGCTACTATCTCGCTCTTTGGTGTTTTTCAGTCTTACTAAACTTTTATTTTCAAGTTTCCTTCAATTTAATGGTCTTTATAATGATAATTTTGTATGAGGTGAAAATATCGTAAAATACCCGTAACTTGGCTCCTTTAATTATATAAGAAAATATATACTGCACTAAAATAAGTTAATCCTGACTTACAGGGCCATAGCCTCCCACGCAGACGTTCTTAGGCTTGTCACGCGTTCCTCCTTCGTGGGGAGGAACGCGTGACAGGCCTTAGAAGGTAGAAAGCTCTACAAAGGTATGGATTTCCTTAGGGACTAAAAACTACGAATCTTAAACTTAAATCCTGTACTCTAGTCGTTTACACTGTAACAATGCTCGGGTAAATGACTTTAATTATTATTAAATAACACTGTAAATACTTCTAGATTTAATTTATACGCTTTTATAATTTATCATAACTTGTATAATTCTTATGGTACTTGAAATTGTAAGTTTTTCTAGCTTCACAAGTTTCAACCCATATTCACACTTGGCGGTGTTTTATAATAGGTTCCAAGGACTTTTCATTCTTACTTCCAGTCCTAAGGCTTTTTGTCGTTTCCAAGCTTTGAGTAGTCTGTGTGACTGTAAAGCTGTTGAAAACAAATTAAAATTGCAGGTAAATTGATCATTTTAAAAGAACATACTAATTACTGCAGTTATTTACATTTCTTCAATGAATTGTTTTAACGTTTTACCAAATTCTCAGAACTTTCATTTGAAACACATATGTGCCAACCAGTAAGAAGAGTTGATGTTTTTATCATATTTACCTTAACTTGTTCATCTTGTTTGATATTTAGCCAAGGATGGGGGTTGTTTTTCTTGTCCCAGCTGTCAAAAGTAAGCAAGTAAATAAATAAATTAATTAAGAAACCAATTAATAACAGATAAATAATTGATATATCAAAAGATAGTTGTTGGCAAATGATATTTTGATAGCAGAGTTATTTCAATTAATAGGCTAGTTTCGAATTGTGCAGAAACAAAAGAACTGAGTCGAGGTTCAGGGGAATAATTAGCATTTTGTATTGTTCATAACAAAGGAAAATGCAAATTATTCCCCTGAACCTCGACTCTGTTCTTTTTTTTCTGCACAATTCGAAACTAGCCTATTGATATGTTTTTCTTTCTACATAGTGCGAGTCATATCCAAAGAAACGTTGATATCAAAGCTCAATAAAATCTCATATTAAAATTCTCGTTTCCAATACTTGTGAAATGTCATTATTATTCAAAGTTCAATTCAGTGGTTATTGCTTAGCTCCTACTACTATGAAGGCCTTTTACGGACAAAATTTCGAATTTGCATGTATCCTTGTTATGTTGCATATATGAATGCTATGCGCAGTATATCAATAAGCAAACATGTTCGTTATAAACTAAAGGTGTCCGATAAAACTAAAAGATGTCCGACACAATTAAAAGATGTTTGGTAAAACTAAAGGATGTTCAAATTTGCTAAAAGATGTCCGATACAACTAAAAGATGTTTGATTTAAAAGAAGTGAAAATAAAAGATGAGGAAATAAAAGATGCGGAAGCGGAAATGATTTCGCAAAACAGGAAGTGATGTCATTGATGATCTTCCTTGTAAACAAAATGGCGTCTGCTGGAGCTGCAATTTGGCTTCCAGGTATAGAAACGTTGTTCCATAGTTGTTCCATAGTTAATAGAACTATGGTTGTTCATGGAATTAAGTACAGTGATTGCGAGAGCACAGCAACAACGAAATGTTACAGCTACTCGGTTCGATTCTTCAGAGCTCTTTGTTTGCAGACTGGAAGAATACGAAAGAACTTGAAGTGTTCTAACAGAAGAATCACCGGAATCATACGCACAAGAAATTACCTTAATCAGATCAGCTACTTTAATACACCAGTTACTTCAGTGGCATCTTGAACGAGCAGCGATGTCACTTCGAGGGAATTGCAGAAGAATCCGAGAGGTATATATGGACTGGTCTGAGGAGTCGGCTACTCAACCTATTATAATGATAAAAAGGAACGGGAAAGTTGGAAGACCACGGTTCCATGTAAAGTTTCCAACTGTTATCGGGCAAGTGCTAACCGTGGTCTTCTAACTTTCCCGTTCCTTGTGATCGTTACAGTAGGCTGAGTAGTCGACTCCTCAAACCAGTTCATATCCCTCTCGGATTCTTCTGCAATTCCCTCGAAGTGACATCGTTGCTCGTTCAAGATACCAATTGGTTTACCAAATAAGGTAATTTCTTGTGCGTATGATTCTTCGAGATTCTCGTAGATAGAACACTTAAAATTCTTTCGTATTCCAGTCTGCGAACAAAAAACTCTGAAGAATCGAACTGAGTAGTTGTAGCGTTTCATTGTTGCTGTGCCCTTGCAATCATTATACTTAATTCCATGAAAAACGTTTCTGTACTTGGAGGCCAAATTGCAGCTCCAGCAGACGCCATTTTGTTTACACGGAAGATCATCAATGACGTCACTTCCTGTTTTGCGAAATCATTTCCGCTTCCGCATCTTTTATTTCCTCATCTTTTATTTTTACATCTTTAAAATCAAACATCTTTTAGTTGTATCGGATATCTTTTAGCAAATTTAAACATCCTTTAGTTTTACCAAACATCTTTTAATTGTGTCGGACATCTTTTAGTTTTATCGGACACCTTCTGTTTATAACGAACATGTTTGCTTATTGATTTATTGCGCATAGCATTCATATATGCAACATAACAAGGATATATGCAAATTCGAAATTTTGTCCGTAAAAGGCCTTCATATACTACCCTTGAGAGTTTTTTTTACTCATTATTCAACTGCCTATAAAATGGTATCCCTAAGTGAATCCGAAACCTTGAAGAATAGCGTGTGCTTTATGGTATTACAAAGTAAATTAGCATTCAAGTCACGCAATTCTATTTTTAATCTTTGGCAAGCAAACTTTTGGGGTAAATATAGACTTGAAAGTCAATATTTACCCCAAATAACAAAAGTTTCGTAATTTCTGTTCGCTATTTCAAACCAGGTTTCTTTCTCGCTAAGCAAGAAAAACAGCTTTCCGCCCACTGTTCGTGCATCGCAGCATGCGCCACGTGCGGAAGTAAACGTCAACCACCAATATTAGCATGATTTGTTCCCCGTTACATTTTGCAAACTAAACACGGAAAAATGAAACAGAAAATATCCAAGACAAAAGCCTTCTAAAAGCTTGCATTCCATCGCGTGCGAGGCAACTTCATCCGAAGAAATTCGAAACAAAGCTCAAATTAAATATGTTTCAGTTTTGTAACACAATACACTGGTTTTGTTTTCTACAATGACGTTTTTTTCGGGTTCAATAAGAACAGTACTTACGTACCAAGCTTCAGGGTTTTTTGTTGCTTGTCGTACTCCGAAGGCTATCGCGCCTATACTAGCAGTGCTGACTATCACAATGAGTGGAGCAATCTGAAAAGAAATAAACTAAAATGAAATAAAATGGTAAAGACCATCAACACGTTTTTTTATGATTTTCGAAGAAATGTCACAGCGAGAAGCATATTCGTGAAATGCAAACAGGAATTTTTAGGTCGAAGTTTCCAAGAAATGACGTGTTTGCGACTGAGTGAGTAGCACGTATTCACGAAAAGGTATTTATTCCTTCCAGTCGGAGATGAAAAATTCTTCTTCCCGTGTATAAAATGCATAAAACCTCAGCAGACTCTCAGCCGAGTCAGACAGCCTATCTCTACCAGAAGAAATTCGACATCAAACTAATCACCATTCGTCTCATTTTGACAATCAAACTGTCTTTCTTTTACATGCATCACTTTTGTTTCTATATATAGCTAAGAAACAATTTTGCCTCATAAAACTAAGGGCTAAAATCAGAGAAAGCAGGGTTAATTTTGAGTTTACATGGGGATAAACCCATTTCTAATGTTTTGCTTAAAGTTAGAAATTCATTATTCATGTAAATGCAACTTTCGCTTTCGTTAACTTGCTTTCAAAAATGGCAGGTCTTTGTGCGCGTAATTTGTCGTTTAAAAATTGTGAAATATCTTAAACTACAATCGTAAAATATCACAATCGAGGAAACTTGCTATTTCATGCGACTGCCATTTTCTACTGCTATTCTCTAATGAAACTTAAAAGCACCTTCTTTACTTCCTTGCCGATCGTTTCACTATGGCGAAAATTACATGTTGTGCACGAGTGCACGACCATGGTATCATAACTCACAGAGCGATAATAAAAATCTTCTTACCTCTGGAGTTTTTCTAATAAGTGCGAGAACCATTTTTCTGATCCTTCGAACGCCTTAAAAATCTTTGATCAGCTTGACTTTGCGAGAATTAGAACGAACGTTGTCTGAAACAACCCAAGCACTTCCCTTCTTATAAGAACTGACAAAACGTGCATGAGGTAAACAAATTTATGTCACATGTGACGTCACTATCACTGTCCTCCCTCGCTGAAACGATGACGTTCCTTTCCGTTCCCAGGCACGTGTGAAAGTTTTTCCCGGCCTGGCTGTCTAAGCGACAAAGAATGGCGGCGGCAAGACTTCTTACTTGTCCAAGATCCAAGGTTTGTTTATTGTTTCGTATTGTTGTTTGCGGATCTTTCTAATGCATATAATCAATTTATCATTCCCGTAATCAATTGTTGAAATGATTGAGTTTGTTAAAAAACAGACTTTTGATTTGTTTAAAAATATATCGACAACAATCAGATCAGCTTAGCTTGGGAGCAAGACCTCTTAATTAAATTTCATTCCTGCTGTCAAAATAACAAAAGAAGCAAGTTAGGACATTTATGGAACACAACAAGTGGACATAATGAAACAAATAGGAAAGTTGTTTTTGTAATGCATGCACAACTCCCTACCCCCTCTCCACTGTGTACTGTTCTATGATCTCTCTCGCCCCTGACCCTGTGGATCGGCATATTACGCAGGATAAAATAAAAAGAAATACATATTAATTATTGTTTGCGTAACCTCGATAAGCAATTTAGTACAAGTACTAATGGGGCCAAGTATTTAAAACAATTTAGAAACAAAAACAACAATGTTTTAAATCTCAGTCAACAATAAACCAAAAACAGATGGCTTGTTTGCTAGTGCCAAAATGGTCGGCTGCTTTGTTTGTTGTGCAATAAATTTACAATCAATTTAGATCACTGTACAATGTGTGGTTTTATCCATGAAAACTGTTACAAAAACCAATTCATGAACCAATGACATTTAGTTGTATAATTTTCTAGCCCGCTGAGCCCTCGCTAGATCTTGACAGGGTACCATTGGTCATGCACTAATGAGAAGTGCTCTGGGGTTGATAACACATTTATTGTAGATGTTTAGAGCAATTTTTAACCTTGTGTCTTAAACCAAAACCAAAACAATTACTTGCTAAATGAAATATTTTACAGTTGTCCTGCTTGATGATCCTTTGAAATGGCAGCAAGGTTGGAGGTGTCCTTGCTTTGATACAGACCTCTCTGCTTTTGTCACATAAATGTCCTAGTTAAGCATTAGAACAACTTGATTTACACAACAAAAGCAGTGAGGTCTGTATCAAAAACAAGGTCATCTCCAGCCTCACTGCCATTGAAAGGCCAGGTCACTGAGCAGACAACTATAAAAGACTGCCAATCTCAAAACAGTTAGTTAAACCCAGACTAAAGAAAGGATACTTTTGACACTCAGTTTGAAACTAGCTGTTCTAAAACATGTGGCTAGTAATTTCTAACAAATGTGATATTTCTTGGCACAGTGTTTCAGTCCTGCAGCAATCTTCCGAACACATGACTGCATGGTCACCTCTGTTCTGCTTATACAGACAAGAACTAAATTCAGTAAGACTTCTCCTTTTGGTAAGAGACCAAACCCTCAGAAAAAGCAGCTTGAAGAAGAGAAAAAGAGTGGACATGGTGCATCTTTAGCCAGAATGTCAGTGGCAAGACCTTTAGACAGACCAATAATTATTGATAGTCCAGGTACTGTATGTTCATTTTATGATAAGTGCATTTATCTTTGATAACTTGTTAAGTACTAATATTTGAGAAGTCTCTAATGATGCAAGCCTGCATGCCAGGATGAACAAAAGTATTGTTTTATTAGTACTTCATATTTTCAGGGTTATTTGACATTTTCATATTACTTCATATTTGACAGAATTGTGTGTGTTTTGGTGACTTTTACCAATGAGGACACTTTGTGATGCTTATCATGAGGAATTTGAATGTCATTAGCATTCAATCCTGGACATATCTCGCTTGCTAGCCCAAAAAGTCATTAACTGATCTCACAACTTAATATTATTTTCAAAAATCAATTTCAAGTCAAACTCGCATGCAAGACCTTTAAGTGTATGTGTCCTATGGTGCGACAAGGATTGATGATAAGGAATCTTAATTTTTTTAAGGCATTGAAATGAGGATATATATTTGATATTTGTAGGAGCCATATTCAGTGATTACCTTCCAATAAGAAGATATTATTTTTTTACTCCTTGGGTGAGTATTTGTGTTCCAAAACTTATGTAGAAATTGTATGAGTGAATTAGTAATTTCTGGCATATTCTGTTCTTGCTACCACTGATCGGCCAACATTTTTAATTTTTTTCTGTCCTGTCTTTTTCTTTGTAGGGAATAAAGGAGAGATGGAATGCGCTCAAAAATGGCTTGTGGACTGTGTACAGGTAAAGATGATTTATTCAAACGAACAGTGAAGTGTATTGTCAGAGACTGGGCCCGCGCCAGTTGATTGACAGAATTGTTATGTAACAACAGGTTTGTGCAATCGCTCAAAAACAGCGTCACGTTATGCTGTCAACTGGGAGGCATGAGATTTTTTTTGTAGTATTCCTTGCAAGTTTTGATAAGGATTAAATTGATGTGATACTGGGCATGTGAGATTTTGTTGTGGAATTTGGAGGCTTCGTGACAGTATTCCATAAGATTTGAAGTGACGTGAGTAGGTGTGGTTGCCTTGCCCAGGCCAGGTAGTCACTCTGGTTCGCACTTGTTCTTGTATAACTGGCTCAATGTCTCTAGCTCCAAAGTAATTCTTACAACTGTCAGGGCTTTCAATAAGGGTCAGGCACCTGGCAACTTGACTGGCCTTGAGGATGGTCTTACCTGGCGGTATGAACATCTAGAGGAAAGCTTTCCTTCTCAGGAAGTTCAGTTCAAAATGTTCTGTTAACCTGTGAAAACCCTGCCTCCCTGTTGTTGCCACATTGTGACGACAAAAGCAATTGCAAGCTCACAAGAGCTGCTACACTTGACCTCGTTATGTTACAGCAGCTCCCCTCCCCCTCCCGGACTCCCGCATAAAATGGACACGGGTGTCTGAAATTTTGAAAAGAACCTCTAAGAGGTACAAGATCCTGTTTAGTGGGCATGGCTTGAATTTTTTTCTCCCTAAAGGCTGGTTTTCACTAGGTATGGAGTTGGAGTTGGAGTCATAAGAGAGCTTATGACCTAGTGAAAATTGAAAATTGGATTCATAAGCGAAGTCATAAGCTCGACAGTATCACTTTTGGAAGAATCAGAACGTTTCCATTTCTTCCAATTCCAGCCAAGACTTGTCGCTTATGATCCAGGGAAAACTGGGTTGTCAGAGTCGGAAGCAGAAGAACCAACAGATCGCAAGGCCCAGAATTGATTACTGTCATTGGTTTATTCTTCCGCTTCAGTTGCGACTCCATCAATGCAGTTTTCACTTGATCTTAAGAGACAGAGTCATAAGCAGAATCAGTGTTCTGCTTCCAACTCCATCGGTTTGATTGTCACTCGATCAAATCACTCTACACTTCTGAGTACGACTCCGACTAGGACTCCGTCGCTAGTGAACACCAGCCTTAAGAGGTATCAACCCTACATAACATGTTATCTCCTGTGATATTTTTTCAGCTCAATATCCTACAAAGTACCATACAAGCTCCTTCTGTGGACCTTTTGGGGCTAAACATACCGGTACTTAGACAGGGCTAAAAAAAAAGTACCATCCTGTTGTCCAGGACAAGTAGATTGTCCTTCTGGGTAACTGACTTTTCATTCTCACTTCCCTGATGGGCAAGAGATAAGGAAAGTCAATCGGCCAACTACATCATTAAAAGAGCAAACCAAGACTTACCCAGGGCAAGCAAAATGATAGAGCTACTTGTCCCAAGGACAAGCTGGAATCAAACTTTTTTTTCAAGTCCTGTAAGAGATGTACCAAAACCACTTATTGGACTTCCCAACTCTGGGTTACAGCTCCTGTTATGTGGAAAGCAATTAACCATTTTTGTTGGTAACAGCTTCCTCTGGAAGGTCAATTTAGCTGGCAATTCACAACACACTACCTGAGCTGACCTTCTGGAACTCCAGTGATTCTATTAGACTTGGTGTCCGAGTCATTGAAAATGCTGTAGTGGAATTTTTCATCCAGGTGACCAAGTAAATAATTATACAAAAGTTTTGTTGCAACAGTTTTTACTTATTTAGTTTTCTCTCTCTGTTTTCTTTTTGTAGCCTTGCCGTGATAAGAAAATATGTCAAACCATTTAAGATCAGAGAATTTGCCGAACAGGCTCAAAATATTTACATTGATGTAAATAAAGCACTTATTAGGTAGGTCTGCAGAACATAGAGTGAATATATAGATGCTAGGCTTACTGTCAATTTATTCTAGCCTAGAAAATAATAAAATTATACTATCTTAGGGAGCATCTTAACCCTCCCCAAGGATTAAAGTCATTCAAAAGTGCTAGTGGGTGAAGGATTCAATAGTCTTCTTGAAATCTTCAGAGGGGTCAAGGGGGTTGCTGTCTGGGTTGAAGCCCAAAAAACTTCCCATAGGCAGGATAGGGATATTATACAACCATGCATTCAACAGGTAGTTGGCCTTTACATCATGTAATGCAGTATGAAGGCTGGTTATAAAAGTATAGGACAGTATAGGTTCATTACCAAATCTTTAACATGCATGGCTACATACCAAGCATTATCAGTCAAGATTGTTCGAGGTTAATGTTCTTAGGTTGAGGGTTTGTCTTAGGAAATTAAGAGTGGCACTTGGTTCTAAGTGTGACCTTTCTGCATTCAGCCCTTCAGCTTAATTAAAACACAATTTTTCATAGATTTCAGCAATATGAAGGTAATTAACCTACAAAATGTCAGTTAATGATCATCAGCTAACAGTTTATGAAACAAATACTCGTCTGGTAAAATATATTTAAATATCAATCATGGTAAATGCTTGTTTGCAGTAAAAGCAAAAAGGATCTCCAGGAGGTTGTCACAAACAAAGTTTACACGGTATGCTCACATCAATTTTAACAAATGGGCCATTATTACTAACAACTTACATTTTCCAAGTCTAATGGGGAGGGGTTACACCCCTTGTGAAAGGGTCTTAGATGCTGATTGTCTATGGTGACCTGTACTGTTTACAAGGTTCTTTATAATGGGCCAAGCAGAACAATAGGTAAACATGAACAATGCCCCTAGGACCTTTGAACAAAAGAGGTACAGATTTACAAGAATGAATAAAACAGGTGTTACAGAGGTGCAAGTCAACTGCATTATCTTGCTTAGGGGAATAAAGCATGGGATTTGGTCTCATTCACATAGTCTATAAGGTGTTCAAAAAAGCCCACTATTTTAGCTGTCAAGGTTTTTTTTAGGATTAGTCTCAAGCCATGCCCACCCAGATTGGTCTCATTTTGGGGTGTAATTCAAATGTTTTCAACAAGCGTCCCCAACATTTTAACATGGGAGACTTCCCCAGGGGTACAAGTACTTGTAGAAAAAGAGAGAGAGAGATAAATGAAGACTAGGACTCTTAACCCTTTAAGCCCTAAGGGGTATCCCTTTGACGAGTAAAATCGTCTGGCGTTAGACAGAGTAAAATCTTCAAGTCACTCTTAGGGAGTAAAGGGTTAAGGGAGATAGTTTTGTAACTTTTTAAGCCCTAAGGGGTCTCCCTTTGACGAGTAAAATAGTCTGGCGTTAGACGTTAGACGTAGTAAAATCTATAACTTAAGTCACTCTTAGGGAGTAAAGGGTTAATTGCTCCATGCTGTGAAAAGAAGAACTTGGTTAGCCACCTGGGTCAGGTTGTTCGAAAACAGGTTAACGTTGACCCAATGTTTTTCACCTCTAATGTTTGGTGTAGTTTAAGATAACTACAGCTTAAAACTGCAGGGCAAACAATATAAACAGAACACCTCATCAAAAAGTTACAAAACTGAAATCAAAATTCTCACTAACCCTGTGTTACCTTGATCACGCTTTGAACAACCCGTCCTTAAAGGCAGGCTTTACCTCTCGGTGGTGACTGGGTTGTTTGAGCTGATCAAGATTTTGAACAAGATGTAACAGAAAACAAAACAGATAATAAGTCAGTCAGAGAAAGTAACTGTTTGATCTGATTTCAATTTTCAGACACTCAGCAATGACTTCTTTCCTCCACAAAAAAATCTTCACTGGCGTTTTGTGTCAGCTGTAACAAGGCCTCGGGTTTTACATGTTAGAGTGGCTTCAGTAGAGAAAAAACAGAACCTTTTTGTTCAAGTTACTGTGAAAATCCATTCAAAACAGGTAAGAAAAGAAAGCATTTAAGAAAAAAAAGCATCTTAACTGTGTTTCGTACATTTGGTTTGGGTACTTTACAAGGTAATGTTTTGTGAAATGCGGCTTATGCCAACCTCGTTCCCAGGGTCTTTCTTCCTTATGCAAGGGCTGGGGCTGGTGCTGGGAAGAGGAAATAAAACAAATAAAAGCAGAAACTGTGGCCATTACTGCATCACTGAAAGCCTTAGTTTCTAAATCCACATGCAATGCAGCTCTGTATCATTGTTGCACGGCGAGTTAGTAGCAAATTAAAGTGTTTTAAAAAATACCAACCAGTGTAAGGTTGAAAAATTTGGAGTTTTGTTCTTGCTGTTGTAAAAATAATGCCACACATTTGAACATGCATTTCTCTGTGCATTTTCTCTTGCAACAGTGTACTGTGTTCCAGCAATCTTTTCAGGCAAGATGCATTGAAAATTTAACCAGTACAGAACCCTGCAATGGACATCTGCATTCATTTTTTCCTACTTGTGAAGCTACTGTAGCAGAAATATTTTTACCAAAACATTTGGTATAACATCCTATTTTAGTGCATATCATACCTCCCCACTTTTAATAAAATAAATTCCTTCAAGGGGGATTATTCAATGGAAGGCCACAGCATGCTCGTGTTTCTGTTTTTTTTTCTGAAGGTCATGGCAATAAAAGATAAACATGGACGGCACATAACAGGAAGTGATAAGGAAATTAAAGAAGTTGTTGATTATGTTGTGTTTGAACGTCACCTCACCAATAAATATGGTGTGTGGAAAGTCTGTGGGAAGCTACATCCACTACCACAAAGAACAAATACTGGAAAACAGCTTGCCAGGACTGTACCATCAGTGTAAAGATCACCTTGAAGTTATTTCATTCAATGCAATGACAAATGCGACCTGTTTAATACAAGGAATTGGACAGAAATTGGCGTGATATGTAGCCTTACACTTCAGACTTGCTAGAAAGTCAAGAAAGTCACAGTTCATCTTTAAGGAGGTCATCGCGAGGGACTATGGTAACAAGGAAATAAGAGAGGACTCAATTCTTAAAGTCCTGATCTGTCAATGGAAATCTCTGTCTCATACCCTTCATTCTAGGTTGTATTTATTCTTCATTTAGAAACTGGTAATTAGTGAGGTTAGATGATTCCCAAAACAAGTTTCATTAATAAATCGTTAACTGACATTTGTGACAGTCTGATGTTGTTTGGTTATTTTTAGATTATTTAGGGATTTAATCCTGTTTGCCTTTTCCGGTTGGCATGAACATTTATACCCATGATGACAATCTATTCCATGCTTATATTTAAGAAATAGAAAACGTGTACCGTGTTTCTATCGAGTTATACCAACACGAGTGGAAGTTTGGGAGAACGAGAAATGCTGTGGAAATACGAGACGCAGGCGAGTGTTTCCACAGCTTTTTCGAGTTCTCCCAAACTTTCACGAGTGTTTGTATAACTCGATAGAAACACGAAGTACATGTTTTCTATTTCTTTTAGAAAACACCACGACAAGAAAAAGGAAAACAACTTGTCAACTTTGGATATCAAATTGTAAATTCTCATTGCTCGCGCCATCACTTCGTCAACAGCGCGCGCTAGTTCTGTGCCTCCATCGAGTTATACAAACATGATTTTTAACCAATCAGCGCGCGTGCTTTCTTAGGACTGTTTTCTAAAGACTATTAAAGCATACATGAGATATTTTTTTTTTTGGTTGATGGAATCTTAATGAGATCATGATATGGAAATAAAAAAGGAACTTGTTTTTAAGGGTGTGTTCCTTCGGGGTGATCTGGATCAGGATCAGTGATCCAAGATCTGTCTGGAGCATGGTGCATCAAAGGAACCGAAGAATCCACTCTGGCCATGGATTCACCGGTTCCTTTGATACACCATGATCCAGACAGATCTTGGATCACTGATCCTGATCCAGATCACCCCTAAGGAATGCACCCTAAGTCTTTTTACACTGAATTTTAGCCATGATCATCCTTGGAGACCTAGGGTTAGTTAGTGGGGGTGGTTAAGTCTAAACAGACAAAAAAAAAATTAGAGCAAAGAAACGTCAAGGATGAGAGGACTTTTCTTCGCCTGAATTTTTGTTCTCATCCGTTTTGACTTTTCCTGCCCCAACTAACTGCCCCTGAGTCTCCAAGGATGAGTTGTGATCTGAAAATGGGAAATTTCACTTCTGGGTGGGATTGAAACCACAGGTGGTTAAACCTGGGACTTCTCAGGCTGAGAAACAACAATAGACCACTTTCATAAATAGTGGCTAATTATATATTCTTTTGCCAGAATTCAAATTAGCCTTACTGACCTCATTTTGATGTTCATAATTAAAAAGAAATTTTACTCTGAAACGAGGTTAGTAAGGCTAATTTAAATCAATACAAAAGAATTTTAAATTGGCAGCCATTTATGAAAGAGGTCTATGATTACCTATTATTCCTAGTTCCACATCATGATCTCATTGCAGGTTACAAAATCTCTGTCATGTACACTCTAAGTGCTCTTACTAGTGCTTTAGAGAGGCTCATAAATATAGAAGTTTTAGGTTATGGTAGTAAGGATTCTCAATCGGGGAACTTGTCGTTTCGAGCTGTAACCTGTGCCATCTGTTTGACTGGTCTTTGCACAATATTCACCCACAAAGAAACAAGTTTATTGTGAGTGTCAAGATTGAAGTAAGAGCTCCGGGGTTTCATCAAGTTTTTGTGCAGGAGGTCAGTGGGGTTTTTCAGCCGGGCATTTTCAGTTTTTCTTATGAAAGAAAGTAAGAAGAGAAGACGAAAACAGCCGGGCAAATTGTTGGCTAAGTCTCGTTCACAGCCGGTCAATTTGCCCAGTGCCCGGCCCTTAATGAACCCCCTGAGAGCTGGAGAACCCTGCAGATGTCATTACAAGTATAATGCTTGTGTCAGACATTGTCCCACACAAATTTTTAATAGAGTTTAAAGGCCACTATGCTATTTCACTGAATGACAGGCTTATGAATAAACAAACTGAAGCCTTATTAACTTAAATGGAAGATAAAAACAATTTCTATGCGAGTAAATGTTTATTTATTTAAATTTCATACACACTACAAGGCATTTTATTATTTTTCTCTACTAATGAAGTAGTTCAGAGAGTTTAGCTTTTAAGCTCCTTCTTCATCCTCCTCCTCAGACTCTGTTTCTACATAAGTAAATAAAAGTAGTGTTAGATTTATTTATTACTACAAGTTTAAAAAGTAAGGAATCCACTTGTTACTTCACCTTCAGCAGTTTTTTCTTATCAATCACTACCTTTAGAATATAAGCTTATGTGTTTCATTTTCTTTGCTGCATGGACGTTTCAATTTTGAGTAAATAGGCAAAGAGGAAATTAGTCCAAAATTCTCATTTACAAATTCATTTTGGTGTCATGAGTCATTTGGATAACAAATTTCAAAGAGATAAGTCTATGTAACTTGTTTCGTAGTTTTAATGGTTCCAAACTATAAGTGACCTGCACCTTTCACTCTGATCAAACATTTATTATATAATTACTGCAGAAATTCTTGTAAAATCATTGCCTAATTTCCATCATGAATCAACAACTGGACAGACAAATTTATAGTTTTTTTTGTAATGTAAAAAAAAACAAACAAATTGACATCAGTTTTTCATGTCCGTCCTGTTATTGATGAAGAATTTTGTGATAACACTGGCTATTACGTCATGGATCCACAGCTACTTTGACAATGTTATGACAAAATCTTGACCAATAACAGGACAGACACATGAAAACAGGTCATTGCGTTAAATCTGCACATTCCGTGATACTTAGGTTGTAATATCAATAATCATGCTACGGACCTTCCTCTGCACTCTGTAGCCACTCAACCATCTTCTTCATCTGCTCAAGAAAAACGTTTTTTCCTTTTGAGGAATGGCCTCCTTTGTACCATTTTATGATTGTGTCTTCACTCAGAACATCAGCTATAAGTGATAAAATTAAAATGATTCACATTCAAATCATTTAATTCCTGTACATAGGGCAAATTTTTTTCTTATTGGGAGCTCTAAGAATTTGTTCCCTGCTTTGAAGTGCATTGTTACTGGGCATTAGAGGTTTAGCATAAACCAAACAAAACTGAAGGATGTCTTGATTTTATGTCAAGCCCTGTCTAAACAGGAAATGTTTGGTGACCAAAACTGATCAAAATTACTTGGTGTCCAAACATTTTCAATGTTGGACACTTTGTTTGACTGTGTTTGACAAAAAATGAATGACGGCAAATATTGTGATCAAACATTTTAAAACGTTTTCTTCATTCAAACATGTTTGTATAGTGTTTGGCCACTCAATACAAAACAGCGCTTGATCGTGTTTGGGGGCAAAACTTTCCCCAATCAGACAGGGCTACAATACATGTACAACAACGCACATTCTTGTTAAATGCTAAATAATCCACCACATGTTACATTCCCCAGAATTGTTTTACCCCCCGCCCCCCGGGCAGAAATAAGTACATACACACTCTTGAGCAGAAATAGGTTACCTGAAGAGCATTTTATGGTCCTCTTGAACAGGAATCAAATGCTACATGTACTCACGTAACACTGTGCTGCAAACCCTCCTCCCCACCTTTGCCTTCCACCTTAAAGTGGTACTATGATCAAATTTTTACCCCTTGTATTTTTTAGGTGTCACATGGACCTCCCTAAAAGAATAAAAATGCCGTTTACTGTTTGCAAATATCTGCATTAGTTCTGGAGATATTTAAATTTAAAATGTCTAAAATATGCAAATGAGATGACCAACATACACTCAACCCAATACTATATCAAGCATATAAATAGAGCTATATTGGCCAATTTGCAGCACAGACCATTGAAACTTCGTAGGCTAATAGTTCTACGGGAGAAACACCTACGACAATAAAAAATTCTGTTACCAAGGCAACTCACTCTTTTCCAGTCTCCAACCACTTGATTCCAAGATGTTAGTGATTTTAAGCCTGAAAACTGTTGAACGAGTCCACAAACTCGAGCTAACATACCGTATTTATATGCTTACTGGATCATGCATATGGCCCATCATTAGCCGATACTTACAAGACTTAAATGGAATGCCAACCGTGGCTACAAGAGCTTTTAATATTGGGGAGGTCTGGAACCCAGTATGTTGCCATGGTAACAAAACTTTCAAGCTCATATTGTAGAGCACATTTAGAAGAATCTTACTGCAAAGAATCACACATTTCTGATAAAAATTGGTTGAGATGTCTTTTTTCATCATACTTGATCAAAATTTGGTTGTCTTGAGTGTATCACGTCATCACTTGCCTAATTTGCATATTTTAAAAACTTGAATAACTCTGGAAAGTGAACAGCATTTTTCTTCTCATGCAGTCTACTTGTTTACGTTTTAAAATGGCTTAGATAGGAAAGATGTGATTCTTGTCATAGTACCACTTCAAGAGCCACAAATGGCTTAGATAGGAAAGATGTGATTCTTGTCATAGTACCACCTCGCTCCCAACGTGTGGCTTCATAGCTCAGTTGGTAGAGCATCGCACCGGTATCGCGGAGGTCACGGGTTCAAATCCCGTTGAAGCCCTGATTTTTTTCAGGCTTCTTCTTTCCAATTGCTTAAATTGGAAAATTTCCTGCTATGATCACTTTTCACATGTATCTACATCCGCAGTACAAATATGAATTATTTCATATATACTTCACAGTACCACTTCAAGCAAGCTGTAGCAAGATTGTTGCAAGAGACTCTGTCACTGCAGCCAATGGACTTGGCTACACTAGATGGAAAAGTTGCAGCAAGTCTTCGTGGAAAACCATTCATGTGAAAATGCATTCTACTTACAGGTTAGCAGATCAAACTTATTTTCATATGAAGGGTTTTGCATGGGAACTCTTTTTGAAACAGAGGTACAAGGTAACTAGGAAATGGCCTATTAGCATTTCTCAGGGTCAAAAACATGATGACTACGTTATGTGTTACTTCTTTAGTTCTTACTTTTGTACAACAGCATGACCATCTTCTGAAATACTTTTGTGAAGTTCATGTTGTCATAACAGTATTCCTGAAAAAAAAAGACCACATCAAACTTAAAGGTTTCAAAAATTAAAATGCTTCTAAATGGTTTTAAAAATTCATAATAAATTATATGATAATTGAGTGTCATAAAATACTTCATGGGTGAATGTTTTAAGTAGGTGGAGTCATATCACCCTGTTGCTGAACCAAAGTTACATGTGCTTATTCTGGCTTGATGAATATTAAGTACTAAGCTTGACATGCTCAACTTTTAAGTCAGTAAAATGCATCAAGCAAGAGATGTAAAATCTGGTTGAACAACTTACATAAAAAATTATGACGTATGACTTCTTGTACACTTACATACTGTATGACATTCACACATGAATATGTCCCTATCATGGTAAATTATGCATACCATAACAAGTTGTTCTCTTTAATAATTGTTAATTACGACTAATTATTAGACAGCAGACTGCAGATATACCAGTTTATTATTATTTAAATATTGTACCTGAACTTTGACCAAAAGGTTGATTTCAGATTTCGCTTGAGAGGTAAATGCTGCCAACAGGGGAGCGTAAACCTACAAGGACAACAGAAACCATCAATTGTAGCTCACACTAACACCAACAGAAATTTATGCAATGTAAACCACTGGAAGGTGAGGTGGCCTTATGGTCAGTACCCTGGACTCCGGGGCGAGTGGTCCGTGTTGAAGCCCTGTCTGGGGACATTGTGTTGTGTTCTGGGGCCGCAAGACACTTTACTCTCACGGTACCAGTGAACTTAAAGTGCACCTAAACCCCAAAATTTTTGTTCGCTATAAAATCGAATCTACTTGTTATTCGAAGCATTTGGGCGCAAAAATTTTTGAATTTGCTTGAATCCTTGATTTTCTATGCCCTCTCAAAGTCACGCCTGAAGTGTTGCATGACCGAGTTTTAGGGAGTCTGGGGCGGCGGTTGCTGATGACGTCTACCCAAGAACCAAACACAATGGCGCCTCAGTCAGCTCTGTGTATTTGCTTGAGAAAATGCTTGAAATAATATATCTTGGGACTAAAACGTCCGAATTTTGCTTAAGAATCATTTCTTTTTCATCACTGCAGTCAGAGTTCAGTTTCAATTGGAAAGACTCCGAAATAAACGTTGATCAAGCATGTTCGACAACTGTGTGAAATCACTGCTTGGAGCTTTGAGAGCACTTTAAAATATTTCAAGCGACGACGGGGAAGACCTCTTTGCAGACGAGCTGCTTGTATATTAGGAATGGAAAGCTAGATATGAAGTGCAGGAGGAGGAAAATGAAAAGCAGGAAAGAAAACTCGAGGACTGCTTTAGATGGTAAATTCATTACGTAAGCACAAGGTTCCATGAGTGTTTAAAGCCCGTTTACAGTTGTCGTTAGCGAGAATGTATTTTGTCAAGGTATGGTTGCTCTATTAAATCCAGTTTGTAATTTACTTTCTGGAATGCTTCATGTTTATCGTGTTGCAGTTTAGAAACGTGATGACCTCCAAAACACTGGCATCGATCTGATCCGGCAATTGAAAATCGTAAAATTGTTTGGACCTTTTTATTTTGAAGCTGCGGGAAGGAAAGCGGAAGGTAGCATTTCATGCAATTACTGATTTCACATTGTTACACGTTTTAAGTCTTAACTACAAGTAAGCGATGTAATTTTTTCTCAATGCTTGCAGTGAAATTCGTCAGATAAGCAAACAGGATGTGCTCCCTAAGCAGTCTGCAGATAATATTACGCGGTCATATTTTCGACACTATTACACGGAATTTTTGTCGAACTGCTGTCTTCAAAACCTTCGAAAAACTCTGTGAGTCTAACAATTTTGTTCAAATATCATGTAATGTTTAAGGATCAGTCTTAAACTTTTATCCGAATCGAAAGAAAAATAAGTGTTGGTTGACTGCGTATAGTTGCGACTTGTTTACATATCAATACGCTTATATATCGGTCATAATGCTTCTTAATTTATCGCGCAACTTTGCCGAATATGTTATAAATACTTTGGGATTGGAAGATATAGGTTGTCGTTAGTATCTCTACAAATTGCTGGTTGGCTTTCAGCAGAAAATTTTGAAAATAGCGTTTGAAAGTCTGTGGAACAAATTCCACTAAGAGTTCTTCAATGGTTCTCACAGAGATAGTTTGCTTGTTCGATAATTCGACAAAATCAACCATCGTTTACGTTTTTATTGTACTATTGTCCAATCATCGCTTTTAAATTGTATAGTATATCTTTCTTTAAATCTGGGATATTACTGCAACAGCCGATAGCACCTCTGGAAGGCGTTTCTGCGCTCTTTTCGAATATGTTTTGCATCATCCTCAAGGAAATGAGAGGATGGGAGATATTCGATCTTCCTGGGTAGACGTCACACCAGCTGCTGGACCCATTCTCCTCAGACTCGGTTGTGCAACAAAATGGCGGTGTTTTGGAGCTATTTTCGAGATTTCGTTGGGGCACAGAAAATCGAGGATATATCCGATTCAAAAAACATTTTTGGCAGAAGTATTTTAAATAACAATTAGCTTCGTTTTAGCAAGAAAAAAAAATTGGGGTTAGGTGCACTTTACTGTTGGGGGGTAACCCTGCAATGGACTAGCATCCCATCCAGGGGGGAGTAGAAATACTCCTAGTCGCTTCATGCTACTGAAACCAGGATAAGCTCTGGCCTGATGGGCCACAATTGGCTCGTATGCAGACTTTTCCTTTACACCACTGTATCCTTGAATTAACAGTAATATACTTGGGACGTATTCATAGTCTTGATATTGGAATGTACATAGCTTGCAAATGAGGCTAACGTGGGGAGTCAAATGCAAATTACATTATCTGTAGCTTTTCAATGATATTCCCCCAGATTTAATTTAATCCCCAAGTTTAATTCCAGTTCAGTACCTAGAAATTATGCGAATAAGGTCTATTATAGAGTATAGAATGATCTACCTTGAGATGACGAAGAGCTTGATCAGCTACAAGCTCTTCTTTCTTGTTCCACTCCACAGCTCGCATTAAGCCTTTCCATACCTAAAATGAGTGAAGATTAATCAATACATGGCTGTACTCATTTGTTATGTCACATTGCTTACATGTGCATGTGTGGTTACAGCATTAGACCAGTCAAAAATTTCATTACCAAAATTAATAATTACAGTTAGTACAGTGTAAATTAGTTTAAGATGTTATGCAAGTTTCAACTCCAATAAAAACTGGCCTTTGGCTGTAAATTTCTAATTTGTCAGGCATGTTCTCCCATGCTGAACATAATTATTTTGACTCTAGCAATCTAGCATCACAATTTGTTAATTGTTTAAACTGAAATCCTGGCCAAACATCCTTGTGGCACTTGTCGAAATGCCAACAGGTGACAATAGGCCCTTTGCAGCTAAGCCATCACGTGACCTACTTTTCATAAAATTATGGGCTGCAACTTTAAGAATGCCAGAAATGGAAAAAGCATGTCGAAAACATCAAAATGGCCAAGTTTGAAGCCCCTGGCATTAAAGAATGAGATTTTATGACGGTTTGAATTTTAAAAAAATTAAGAAGATTTGTATGGAAAAAGTTGTTGAAAATAGTTGCTGGAGAGCAAGGCCTTGCTCTCCAGCAACTATTTCCATAGATGTACCGGTACTCTAAATTTTCCAAAAGTTCAAACTGACGTACAAACTTACTCTTTAATGCTTGGGACCTCAAACTTTGCCATTTTGGTATTTTCGATGTGGTCATTCCATTTCTGGCATCCTTTAAGTTATAGCCCATAATAGAAAAGATTTTTAGGAAAATTGTGATCACGTGACCCCAGCTGCAAAGGGCCCATTATAACTTTGAAGTCAAAAATCATTTCCCCTAAAAGCATTGTTGAAATACTGGGCCTCTATTCAAGGATGAAGTAACATTAAAATATTGTTTTGTGGTGGAGCAGTGAAGGTGAAGACAATCATTTGATTGATTTTTTTCTTCTTTTCCATTTGCCGAGAGCCCACCATGCAAATGACCTGGAAATAACTGCCTACAAATAACGGTCTGCTCATGAGCATGCACAGTACTGTTTAAAATGTGTTTTGCTGCAAATAATATTCTGCTCATGTGTAATTGGAACCATGGAAAAATGGCAGATCGAATAATAAAAGAATATTGAACTTGGTTATCACAAAGTATATTGTCAGTGTCTCACAGATCTGCTCGCCACTGACAAATCACGATACATGTATTTTGCTTGACCTCATCCAATAATTGTTAATATTTTGGTGGCACAAATGATGATCAAAAGTGTTCTAGCCAAAATTTTACTTCATACCAAATACACCACATCATCTTCAGGAAGCTCAGACTTCTTCATTTCTTCCTTGCAAGTGGATATTATCTGCAAGAGAAATCAAAGACAATCACATGTGTAATTTACCAGCAGAACATCAAAATCAACCTGTATTTTACAAGCAATTAACTGTTACAGAAATTATATTACTAACACTCAGCGTGAAACATCTGTTTGAATTACTCTCCTCACAAACTAGTTCGATGTTAAATGTTTGCACACAATGAACAATCAGTCACAAACACTGTGGATTTCTGCAGAGGGCCCCATTATTGGCATGGAATTTTGCGAGTTCACCCTCTGGTGCATTCCTAGCAGGGAATAAATGCAGCATGCAAAGAAGGATATTAACTTTTGTCAACTTAGACACAACCCGATTTTTATCTCATTTGTGTGCAAGCCAACTCTCCTGGATTATGTAGGAGTCTCAAGAATACCAACTGAATCTTACGCATCTCCCATCTAGGAAAAACTAGTGATGCCAGGTGATGAATGGTTAAGTCTGCATACGAGCCAAGAAGCCCATCAGGCCGGAGCTTATCCCGTTTTCTGTAGCATGAAGTGACTAGTATTTTCCTCCTCCCACCCAGGATGGAATGCTAGTCCATCACAGGGTAACCCCCAGTATTAAGTTTGCTGGTGATTATTTATATGCCATGTTGGAGAAGCACTGCGAGAATAATGTGTCTCACCTAAGAACATGTCTAAAGGCCTGTTTACACAGGCGATTATGTCGCGGCAACTCAATGCAATCTTTGTTGCAGCAAAATTGCATCAGGTTTCAAACGTGCTCAAAACCCCTGCGATATCGCGGCGATAAATCGCACTGAAAATCGCGCCTGGTTTACACATGCGATTTCGAAGTTGCAACTTAAGCGCGACAAAAATTGCATCAAGTTGCCGCGAGAAAAATCGCCTGAGTGTGTAAATGGGCCTTAAGAGCAATGTCCCCAAAAAGAGCTCGAACCCAGACAGCTCGATCCGGAGGCAAGCACACCAACCACAAGTCCACTGTGCCTTCCGACAGGTGTCTATTAGCTGAGGTTCCACTTCATTAACAAACACTTACATCTTTGACAGGCGCTTCATTCTCCAGCATCTCTTTCAACTGTTGTTGGAAAGCTCTTCGAGTGCCCATGGCCTGTTGGGCTTTCTGAAAACCAAACAGTGACAGAGTGGTCATGAAAGGGACTCCTGGCGACTCTTTGCTTTGGAAACTGGAGTCAAGTGCTGATTGAGAATGCCACCCCTAGGGCAGATACAGGGTTCTAGAGAAGGGGTTTGAGATAAAAACCATTGAAGGTGGTTCCCTGTCGCGGGTCCACGGACATCCTCCCACAGAAAACTTTTAAAATTGAGGTCCCCGGAAATGGGAGTTCTGGCATTCTGAGGCCAAGTCAGAATCTAATGTCTCTGTCATTTTTTGTTGATTTAGATGGTTTGACCGACATGAAACCCCCTGAAACCACCTAGATCTGCTCCAGCACCCTATTTCATATGAAGTAATGTTTTGTTCTGTTATCAGGGTAGTCCTTCAAAAACCATAGACCGTTTGCGTGAATGGCATATAAATTTGAACAACAATACTAACACATCTTCAGGCCTCACATTCATGTTAAAAATCCTTTGTCTGGACACATGAGTACAAGGCTTTGGATTTATAAACCATTGCTATTCAAATTAATTTAGGTGCCTGTCAAGAGAGCAAGTTTCTCGAGCGGCTAGCCCGCGCGCGATTCCAAAGTTCAATGTCTTCAAGTTAAATGAGCATGCGTGTCACGCATAACATCCTAACGTGACATCTCCTCTTCTAAGACAGCTTAGAAAAATAAACAAGGTTCAAACAAGCAAACAAGGTTCGTTAACGGCCGGTAAGGTTTTGGGTGTGTACAACCACTAAATCACCCAAATGTTCTTTTAGTTTAAACTTATAGTAGCTTGACAGTATCCTACATAGTTTCAATAAGACGCTGTGGTGGTCTACGAATCCGTAGACTTCTTCTGGCGGGTTGTTCCTCCTGCGGAATATTGGTGTGTGATTCCATTTCTGGCGTTTCGATACCAGCATCTGTGTTTGGTTGAATACGAGGATTTGACTCATCACTGGCCACTGCTTCCCATGCCGGACATGGGGCTGGAGATGCCTCCACCTTGGTTGGCTGAAGATGGAAACGATTTCGACGCATCTGCGTTCCATCCGGGGTGGCCACAATGTACGAACGAGGGGCCTGGTGTTGTTTGACGACCACCGCAGGTGCCCATTCCCGTCCCCGCTTCATTCGCACAGGTTCTCCTTCATGTAGTTTGGAAAGTGGTCGAGTGCCACGGTCATAGAACGCTTTCTGACGTTGTTGACGTGTCAGCAAATTGTGCCGAATCTGAGAGGTAGACCTAGGCTGGGGTTGTAGGAGGCTCTTGGAAGTTGGCAGTCTTGTTCTAAGCTTTCTGCTCATAAGTAGTTCTGCTGGAGATTCATCCATTCCACTGATAGGGGAATTACGGAATTCTAATAAAGCGAGGAATGCGTCCTGTTTGGACTCGTCAGCTTTCCTTAGTAACTGTTTAACAGTCTGTACGTTTCTTTCCACGAGACCATTAGACTTCGGGTAGTGTGGACTAGAGGTTACCACCTCAAACTCCCACTTATTGGCAAAGTCCTTAAATTTCACACTGTTGAAAGGCATGTTGTCTGCGATAAGCCTCTCTGGGATTCCATGACGTGCAAACATATCTTTCATTGCCATGATAACTGCTTCACTATTCTTACTAGAGAGGCGAGTTACTTCAGGATACTTTGAAAAATAGTCCACTACGAGCAGGTAGTCTCTCCCTTTATAGTAGAAAATATCCGCTGCGACTGTCGCCCAGGGCCTCTCAGGGAACTCTTGAGGAATCAAAGGCTCCCTCTGGTTGCTTCGCTGGTGTTGCTGACAGGTACTGCACTTGGATACCAACTCGTCAATTGCACTATTGATACCTGGCCAAAACACTGCACTCCTGGCCCGTGCCCTGCACTTCTCTATCCCAAGGTGTGCGGTGTGTATGCGTTGTAGGATTTCGGGTCGCAGGCTGTGGGGAACAATTATGCAATCACCCTTGAACATTAAGCCCTCGTAGCAGCTTATTTCATCTCGGTAGTTCCAGTAAGGTCTTGTCTCAATTGGTGTCTCTACTTTGGTCTGCGGCCATCCATTCATGACAACTTTCTGCAACTGTTGAAGTTCAGGGTCACTCTTAGTCTCGTCCCTCAACTTGTGAAACATAGTCTCGGACAACTGTCCAGAGTCCAGGACATGAATTTCAAATTCATCAGGTTTATCTGCTGCTTGGCTAGGTAAGTAAGCTCTGGAGAGCGTATCAGCTAAAACCAGATGGCTGCCAGGTATGTACTTAACATTGACTGCATAAGGCTTTAATCTAAGAATCATCTTCTGAAGACGGAGAGGTGCTTGATGAATGGGCTTCTTCAGGATTGCTTCCAACGGTTTGTGGTCACTTTCAACAGTAATCTCTCGTTGCCCATACAAATAATCATGAAACTGCTCACATCCAAAGACAATGGCCAGCATTTCTTTTTCTATCTGCGCATAATTTTCTTGGCTTGGAGTCAGGGCTTTGGATGCGTAAGCGACTGGGCGGTCATTCTGCAGAAGAACTGCACCAACACCTTTTGAACTTGCATCAACAGACAGGGTCACTGGTTCTTTCGGGTCAAAGAACTTGAGGACTGGAGCTGAGGAGATTGAAGTTTTCAAGCATGTAAATGTGTCCTCTTCTAATTGTCCCCAGGACCATTCAACATCTTTCTGTAGTAGTTGGCGAAGTGGAGCACTCTTCTGAGACATGTTTGGGATGAACTTAGACAAATAGGTTACCACACCCAAGAATCTCTGCAAGTCTTCACGATTAGCTGGGGCTGGCATAGCAATAATTGCTTCAACTTTCCGAGGGTCTGGCTTAACACCGTCTGCACTCAACACATGGCCCACATAATGAACTTCAGATACTCGAAAATGGCATTTCTCCCTGTTAAGCTTAAGGTTGCGCTCACGACAACGGTCCAACACCTGTTTAAGCCTCACATCATGCTGCTCCACATCTTCTCCCCACACAACAAGATCATCCACAATTACCTCAACACCTTCAATGTCCTGGAACAAATGGACCATAACATTCTGGAAGACTTCTGGGGCCGATGCTATCCCGAATGGCAAGCGTGTGTAACTATATCGGCCAAATGGGGTGTTAAAGGTAGCTAGCTTGCTACTGTCCTTGGCAAGTTTAACCTGCCAAAAACCATGGTTAGCATCTAGGACACTGAACACTTTTGCATTGGGCATTCTGCTAATCACATCTTCCACGGTCTGCATGGGGAAATGTTCGCGCATGACGGCACGATTGAGGTCGCTAGGATCCAGGCACACTCTGAGCTTGTTATTCTTCTTCTTGGCAACCACAAGACTGTGTACCCAGGCAGTGGGCTCTGTACATTTCTTAATGACTCCCAGCTTCTCCATTCTCTGAAGCTCCTCTTTAAGAGGCTCGCGAAGAGCTACAGGAACCCTACGGGGAGAGTGCACAACCGGGGTGGCATTGGGATCAATTTGAATTTTGTGCTGGACGCCTTTAATCTCACCCAAGCCCTCAAACACGTCTGCATACTCAGATTCCAGGTTTTCTTCTTGAAGGTGGTAAATTCTCTTTATCAGGCCTAAATCAAGACAGGACTTCAATCCAAGAATGGATGGTAAATCTTGCTCAATGAGTATGAAGTCTAACACGGTGAATTTCCCTTTGTACTCACAGGTTAGGCTGATCTTGCCACTGGGTGTGATTCGACGTCCGTCATACACTTTCAGCTTGGCTTTGCACTGGCGGGTCTGTTTGGGACCAACTGGAAGTCGAGCCAACAACGACTTGGAAATGACGTTACAATCAGCCCCCGAATCTAATTTAAAATTCACATTTGTATCAGCAATCTTGAGCGAGACGTGCCAATCGTCTTGAGAGGAGCATTCATCACTGGACTCCACTGAAAACGTCAGAAGATCGGCTTCGTTGTCACTGCCCTCCAATTCAGCGACTGCGTGTATCGTTTTCCCGCCAAAATCCCGCAGTCTTTTCCGGCAAACCTTCGCAAAATGATCTCGCTTTTGGCAGTAGTCACACGTTTTGCCCAAAGCAGGGCAAGATCCCCACGAGTGAGAAGAACCACAAAACGTGCACTTTCCTTTTTGTGAGCCCGAACCGGGTCTCGGTCGACGTGGAGGATTTTTTTCCTGCCTGCCGCCGCCAGCTCGAATTTCATTCACGGTCGGATTTTCAATGTTAACGTTTTGCTCCTTTGGGCCCATCACTTTAATCTGTTCTTTTGAAGCCTCGGACGCTCTTGCCATAGAAATCGCTTTTTCCAGTGTAAGCTTCTCTTCCCTCAGTAATCGTTCCTTCACTTGTAGATCTCGTATACTAAACACGAACTTGTCTCGCACCATGTCATCAACCGGCGACGGGTACTCGCAAGATTTCACCTTGTTTTTCAAACGAGTGACGAACTGATCCACGGTTTCAGAATCTTTCTGTGTTATCTGCCAAAACTGATGTCTCTCGAAGACTACGTTCTTCCTGGGGTTACAGTACTGCTCAAACTGCTCAAGGACTTTGTTCAACTTTTTCTCGTCGCCTTCGGCAAACTGAAATGTGTTGAAGACCTCAATGGCGTCTTCTCCTGCAAAGTTTAGCAAGATAGCAATCTTGACCGCATCGTCTTTCTTTTCGCTTCCCGAAGCAGTTACGTAGATATCAAACTGCTGCTTAAATCTCCGCCAATTTTCTGATGTGTTTCCGTCGAAACTCAAAGCGCTAGGCTTGTGAAAACTATCCATGTTTGACTTCTGACACCATGTCAAGAGAGCAAGTTTCTCGAGCGGCTAGCCCGCGCGCGATTCCAAAGTTCAATGTCTTCAAGTTAAATGAGCATGCGTGTCACGCATAACATCCTAACGTGACAGTGCCATTTATGCAAAGGACCTGACTAAAGGTCTCACAAAACTTTCATTGACTTTCATGGGTCTTGCTTACTCATCTTTCTGGCAGTTATATGTGCATCTCAGTCTCAATTTTTTGGCAGGGCTAACCTGAAGAAAACTCTCTTAAAGTATTGATTTGTTTGTTTGTTTTATAAAATGACTCCTGAACCTTCTAGAAGCTGAACATCTCAAGCTAGCATTTACAGTGTAATTAAAACACTTTGAAGTCTCAGTCCTTGTAATTGAAGAAGTCAAAATCTATCACTCTCAAAAAGAAAATCCTATTCTTGCCTTCTCGCAAATATTCATCACCCCTTCTTGGGATTATTCATTTACTACTTTTTCTATTCAATGTGACAGATAAACAATGAAATCACATGACCCCTCCTTGCCAACAGCTCATGACAAGATTCTGTTGCAGCTCTGGTACAGTAGATACTTAAGAAATGCTTCCAGGTACAGCTTAAACAAGGCTTGTAAAGTTGTCATGTGTGCATTCTCTCATTGTTTGTCACTCTTTTGTTTACTTGCAGGCTTGAGTCTTACCTGAAAAGCCACAAGTTTTTCCAATCCATGAGCATTGAAATGCTTCTCAAACATTTCCTGAGTTTGTTTGTTGGGAGGAAAGAATTCCTTTACAACAAAAAAAGAAAAAAAAAAGATAACATCAATTCAGTTGCCTCACCTATAATCCACAAATGCAATTGCAAGTCATATACAGGTGTAGGTGTATTAAATCCTGCATATGTTCAGTAAATTTTATGATGGCCGTCAATGTTGAAGACAGTTTACAGCAAGTACCATATTTTCTTCCAGTGTTTATATGATTGATAACAATATTATCATTCAATGCATTTTTTATAATAATAATAATAATAATAATAATAAATAGGTTCTTATAGGGCGCATTTCTGACCTCAATGCGCCTAACAATGGATAATTTGTAAACTCGAGCCTTAAGAAAAAATAATCAATCAATTAACAGTAATGTTTTTGAAACAAAAATGTTTTAAGCCTAGTTTTAAATGTTTCTACTGTTTCTGCCCTTTTTATATATTCGGGAATTGAGTTCCATAATTTCGGCGCAGTTGCTGAAAAAGCACGGCCACCATAGGAGTTGGATTTTATAGATGGGATGCATAATAGTGAACGAGTTGATGATCTCAGTGTTCTTAGTGAGTGATATTCTTGTATAAGAGGTTCTAAATAACTAGCAGATTGCCCATTTAAGATCTTATACGTCATAAGTAAAATTTTAAAATTAATTCTTGCTTCGACTGGCAGCCAATGCAGATTCTTTAAGATAGGAGTTATATGGTCAGTGCTTCGTGTTCCAGATATCATTCGAGCAGCGATATTCTGGATTCTCTGTAGTTTGTCCCTTTGATACTTTGGTATCCCATATAAAATGCCATTACAATAGTCTAGTCTGGAAATCACAAGGGAGTTGACTAGCATCCTCAACCCATCATACGGAAGGTATCTACGAATATGTCCAATGGATCTTATAGCAAAACTGGCTTTTTTGCATGTTTCGTTGATGTGATCATTAAAAAGTAGAGTTTTGTCCATTACAATGCCCAAATTCTTAGCTTTTGCTTTGATTCCTATTGTACTATTAGCCAACGTTAAAGTCTCCAACGATGACGGTTGCTTCTTGAAACGGGAGGTGAAATGCAGTATTTCAGTTTTACCAGGATTGCTCTTCAACATAATCTGAGTGTTCCATGCAAAAACATCATTTACGCATGCTTGAAGAATTACCTCTCTTTTCATTGGCTTAGAGCTCATCCTGACACATGACCTGCAAATAACTACCAACAAACAATGGTCTACTTATGCATGATGCCGTCTTAATGTGTTTTGCTGCAAATAATATTCCACTCTTCCAAAATTGTACCCACCCTCTTGTTTGAAAAATGCTGATCGCTTCCCTTATTGTTGGAGAAACATAAACTTACCAATAGTTTGTTCTCTAACTCTGCTTTCCTCAAAGAAGAGCTCAGATTGGCAAAATCCTTTTCCTTGACCCAGGACTGGAATACTTTGGTCAGAAATTGCAAAGCAAGTCCTATATAACAAGGAATACAATTGGTGTACATTCAAGAAGCTCCAAGAGGAATGTTAAACTTCATTTACTCATTCAGTTCTAGACATTTTAAAAATGTATTAGATATAAGGACTCCAGATAGCACTGCACTGCTTATTAATTAATTGTAGCAGATTGGCACACTAGTCTTCTAGTTCAAGTGGCCTATTGCAGGGGTTTCATTAAGCACCATGCACCACTAGGTAAACTGACCAGCTGTGATGATTACTTTGCCCATCTGGTCTTACCATCTAGAGGAAAGTTTTTCTTCTAATTAAAAGCAGTTCTGATCAAAATAGTTTTGTCTACCAGTGAAAACCAGATGAGTTGTAAAGTTAAAGGTAAAGTCTGCATACGAGCCAATGTGGCAAACCAGGCCGGAGCTTATCCCGGTTTCTGTAGCAAGAAGCAACTAGGAATATTTCTACTCCTCCCTGGATGGGATGCTAGTCCATCGCAGGGTTACTTCCAGCATTAAATTCGCCTGTACCCATTTATACACCTGGGTGGAGACAGGTATCATGAGAGTAAAGTGTCTTGCCCAAGAACACCACACAATGTCCCTGGCCAGGGCTCAAACCCGGACCGCTCACTCCGGAGTCAAGTGCACTAACCATGAGGCCACTGTGCCTCCCAGAGGAGTTGTCCTCTTGCTGAAAAAGTCAATGAAACCTGTGTGGAATTGTTGCTTAAGACCTACATCCTCACCTTCTTTGACAAGGTTCTCATTGAAGAGACTAGTCAATGCTGTGGGTGGGCCCATGCCTAGGGATAAACATAATCCAAACTATTGACACCTTACAGTTTTTTTTTCAAACAAGAGCACACTAAAGATTACAAACTGGGTAACTAGTTTGTCATCACATTCTTTAAACATTCCATCTGCTAAAAACTTTCACCCTTTTAATCAGCTGCATTGTCGGCCAAATTAAACCAAAACAAAATCAAACTCTTGAATGTCACTTTGCAAAATAATTATTCAATTGACATGTAAACACCACATGAAAACAAGTTACTCTGTCAGAAGCTTTCATTGAAATGGCCATGAACAAGTTAGTGTTATTTTACATCCTTGAACGTGTGTATAACACATTAAATTTTGTGCTGATACACAAAATGGCACTACGTGTGGGATACCAGTGTCTGTAAGGGTTAATCCCTTATAATTACTGAGAGCTAACCATTGTCCAGTCAGGGATTTTGGGCTAACCTGAGTGTTATTTAGGCTAACCAGAGAGTTATTTAGGCTAGGCTAGTGCCATTTCATCAATTCACAATTTTGCATTATGAAGATGTCTGTTTTACATGACCTGACCACAGACATCAATGTCAGGGTTTATCACTGACCTTTCAAGACCACATAAAAGTACCACTTTCAACCCTTTACCTCCAAAGGTGAAGAGCAGTTTTTCACAAATCAGCAAATAAAGACACTCTGCTCATGCACAATATACCATTTCATAACCACTGAATTATCGGCTTTATGGAGAGTATCTCTTTGATATACTGTTTGCCGGAGGTGTTCTAGGTACATATATTATTACCAATTTACAACAGTTCAAAGGGTTACTAGATGTTTTATCTGTGGGTGGGTTATAAGCAGCATTAACAATATTCAGACTATCTGGAAGTGAGCAGGTACAAATACTGGAGGATATAAGACTTTTTGATGAATGCATTGTCTGCTGGAAGGGTGAAATTTGTCTTGGGCCATACATTGTACTGTACTTCCATAGTTCATCCCAGTTTCTGACAGCAACATGAAGTGACATGAGTATTTTGTTTTACTGCACACCTGAAGCTGATGTTGGCTTATCACTAGGTTACCCCCGCTCATCGTAGAGCCCAGGCCATTAGCTGTAGGCAGGGGTTTTATAAAGTGCCAACCACCGAGAAAGTTGGGAATTGGCTTCCAAACTGTCAAACGACTCATCACCAACAACACAGACCCACCTGACAGTCTAAACACTGATGCCTTACAACACCCCTGATCCTGCCACAAAGCTGTCACCTGCTCAGTGTATATTTTTGGCAGACCTATCAAAGACTTCATACCCATACTTCCTGGCCACTACATACCTCACTCCACTGGAGTGACACTCTAGCAGCCAGAGAGGAAGCCCTTAGGAACTGAGGCACATGAAAGAAGCTGAGCAGTGGACAGTGCACACCAGGAGATTACCACCTTGCAGTTGCCCACCACATGCGTATTCAATACCAGACAGGTCCACATCCCAACAACTGGGACAAGACAGACGTCATCATTGATCTCTGTCAATTTGACCAATATGTAGTGTGTCGATGGATCCCGCAGAATCATCCTTCGTAACCGCATGTTGCTGAGGAGATATGTCCCCGTCCAAACACCGCATTCTTGACACACCATCCATGATGACTTCAGACACATCACTGAACTGCCTGCCAAGTCTGCCGCCTCACCCAAC
>JAHPZR010055957.1:112500-127500 GCA_019787425.1 Platygyra sinensis | reverse complement strand
GCCTATTTGCTACCGTAGCAACTACCCACTGGGTACTGGGTACTTGCTACCGTAGCTAATAACCACTTATGCGTATTTGCTACGCTAAATGGGTATTTGCAGCCGTAGCAAATACCCAACTAACGTTTTGACAACTATCGGACAACTTAATAATTGAAAATCACACCCCTAAGTCGTTCTATAGCATTTCTGTTTTTACAAAGCTATTTTTCGCTTCTATGGTGCCCCTGTCTCTGCGATAATTGTGAACGTCCTATTTTTAGTTCTCCTAATATACTGATATAAGTTTTATAGCAAATGCATGCGAAAACCAGAAGAAATAAGTAAATATATAAATCAGTTACTTAATTTTGCATTTCTTGGGTTACATTCTTTACAACTGGAATATGGTTAAAAACTTAAAAATAGTTAATCAGTTATCGCAAAGTTTCGCAGACCGCATTCACCTCAAGAGTGAAACAGCCGTCTTTTGCTCAGAGAGTCAACGCGAATTTCCAGAGATTATTTGGAAAGGCATGTATATTTTCCCATGAATGGCAAAACATAGCGCAACATTGCAAAACGTTTGTATTAGAAGCCTTGGGCCGAAAGGCTTCTGTGTGTTTCTCATATTCTCTTAGCCCTAACTGGGGCAACGTAGCACAGCAGAGAACAATATAGCGCAACATAGCACAACATAGCAAAATATTTCACAACATACGCAACATACCACTATAAAGCGCAAAAAAGACATAAGATAGTGAAACAAGGCAAAACGTAGCACAGCATCGCACAAGATAGCACAACATATATAGCACAACATATCGCAACAAAAGAACACATAACACAACATACCACAACATAGCGCAACATAACAGAACAAAGCCCAAAATAAGACATCATAGCACAACATAGCGCAACAGCACAACATAGCAATACATAGCGCAACATAGCACAACGTAGCATAACAAAATACAACATAGCGCAACGTAGCACAGCATGGCACAGCATAGCAAAACATAGGACAACATAGCAAAACATAGGACAACATAGCAAAACATAGCATAACATAGTACAACATAGCTCAACGTAGCACAACATAGTACAACATTGCACAACATAGCAAAACATAGCGCAACATAGCACAACGTAGCATAACAAAATACAACATAGCAAAACATAGGACAACATTGCACAACATAGCATAACATAGTACAACATAGCGCAACGTAGCACAACATAGTACAACATTTCACAACATAGCACAACGTAGTGCAACGTAGCATAACGCAGTACAACATAGCGCAACGTAGCATAACATAGTACAACATAGCACAACGTAGCACAAACTAACATAACATAGCCTTACATGGTACAACATAGTAAAACATAGCACAACATAGTTATACATAGGGTAACATAGCTCAACGTAGCATAACATAGTGCAACATAGTGCAACGTAGCACAGCTTAGTACAATATAGCGTAACGTAGCACAACGTAGTACAACATTGCACAACATGGCACAGCATAGCACAACACAGCAAAACATAGCGCAACATAACACAACATAGTACAACATTGCACAACATAGCACAACATAGCAAAACATAGCGCAACATAGGGCAGCATAGCATAACATAGTACAACAAAGCGCAACGTAGCAGAACATAGTACAAAATTGCACAACATAGCACAACATTGCAAAACAGCGCAACGTAGCACAACATAGCACAACATAGGACAACATATCGCAACATAACACAACATAGCACAGCATAGCGCAACTTACCACAACATAGTGCAAAATAGCAAGAAATAGCACAAGACAGCAAACATAGCACAACAGAGCGCAGCATAGCAACAACTACAACAACACACACTTTATTACCCACTTAGAAGTTATAATACATTGAAAAGATGATTTTGATTAGTTTAAGGGGTTACCAGCTTCCTGAAATAACTAAAAAGCTAAAAACATCAAGAGGCTGGTTTAAATAGTATAAACTAAATATTTACAGCGGAGGTAAGACAGTTATATCGAAATACATTCTAGCTAAGCCATCAAACACACACAAACACACACAGCATATGCACACTTTCAGCATTAACATACAGTGATAATAATAATAATAATAATAATAATAATAATAATAATAGCACAACATAGGAAAACATAACACAACACTTCAGAGCATAGGACAACGTACCACAACATAGTGAAAAATGGCACAACATATTGCAACATAGGACGACTTTGCACAACATAGCGCAACACAGCACAACATGGCACAACATAGCAAAACATAGCACAACATAGCGCAACATAGCACAACATAGCAAAAAATGGCCCAACTTAGCCAAACATAGCGCGACATACATGTATACCACGACATGGCACAACATAACATAACAATGCACAACATAGCACAACATAGAACAACATACCACAACATAGCGCAACATATGCACGGGGATTTCTGACTCCATGTGAAACTCTTAGTTCTAGGGTTTTTAATCGTCCATACACCTATTAAGTCATGTTCATTCAGTAAGCACGAAATACTTTCTACAACAGCTTCTCGAGAAGTTAAGACACCTCATTTTGGTGCTGTACTAGCTGTTGTTGTGGTTAATCTATTAAGTTCCACGGTCCCTTCACGCAGCTGGAGAATACGCGTATCACACAACATAAGCGTGGGTCTTATTCCAATAACGTGACGGCTAAAAGAACTGCTCAAGACCGCGTTCATTTTTAGGTATAGAGAGAGTTTCAATTGAGTGTCGTTAAATTAAAACCAAAGTAATTACTTTGGCCAATCACAAAGGACTCAGACAATCCAGCGAACCAATCAAAACTCGAAGTGATTGCCTGCAGAGGACACAAATCGCGGGAAAAAGTGTCACAATTGGTTCTGGTTCTACTTCCGATTAGTTGAAAACGTGGCGCGAGATTTTTTCACTAATCACTGAGCGTAATAAAGGTAAAACAAAGCAATTAGCCAGTTACGTTTTGATACTCAACTGAAAACTGCTCTGTACATGTACGATTACAACACTAAGCTTGCATTAGAACTGACGTATGCACTAATTAAAAAGCTGAGGGTTACACTGCAAATAAAAGTAAGCCCACATTGTGACTTAGTTATAAATTCATTTTAAACTGAACTAGGCATTCACTGGAAACAAAACTAGACTGAAAATCTTTTAACAGCATGCTCCACTCTAAGAGAGGCTAAATTTACTCAAAAGAGTCCGGGTGCCAGAGAAATCAAAGCTTTAACTTTCTACGAATACTTTCTGGGTTATTTTAACTAAAGCACGAAGCAAAATATGTTTTTTTGTGCTCTGTGCTTACAACAGTCAACAATAAATAGAAAAGTTACGAAACAGGTTATTTTTTTGCCAAATTCCGATGTAAGTAAGGATAAAATGTTATTGTATGTTTTGCAGCTTTAAGTCAACACATAAAGGAAAATTTTTTCACTGTATAAAGTGTTCGTAATTGTTTAAATCACTTACACAAAAGATGTCCCTTACAGCTTTATAATACTTAAAGAAATTTAAGATTCTGCATAGTTTAACTTACATAAACATAGAAAATCCTTCCCACAACGGTTTTTAATAGCTCGGTATCTCAGGAATTTGCCAAGTTGAATAATTCCTCAAAACATGCGCGTTTACGCTCTTTTTGCAGGGAAAGCGCGTTATATTTTCATTTGGCACACGCATAGCAATAGGTTGTCTGGGTTGTTCTGAAGCAATACGCAGTTAGTGCCAACAAAAACAATCTTTTACTGATTAAGCAGCCTCTGGGCAGAAACGGGTATTTGCTACAAAAAATGGGTACTTGCTATGTCCAGTGGGTTTTTGCTACCAAACGGGTTTTGTGTAATAAATATGTTTAAAAGCGACATGTAATTCGAAAAAATGGGTTGAGGACGTTGTCTTTCATACGCGCCAAACTTTCCTAAAGAAAAAACGCATTTAAAGTCAAATAAAATGATTTTATAAAGGAAAAACATTTTCGACCTTCTCAAAAAACCTTGACATGTTAGGTCTAGTTGATATTGTACGTTACAACGGCGTTTTGTGCTAAAATAAGCATGGCGTGGAAAGTAAAATATTTTGTAGGAATAAAGAAAACCTAGAACACCTTTACTAGCTGCAAATTTTTTTTTTATTTTTGCGAATTTTTGGATGGTTTTACCAAAGATTGATTATTTGCTACATTGATCGTGTTTAGATGAAAATACTCACGGCTAATTTTGTAGTGGTTAGAAACTGAAAACAGATATGTTATTATAGTGGAAGAAAAAGAGATAGTCAACTATAAAAACACGAAAGTGTTACATTACTAGCATAAAAAGTATCAAAGGAGATAAGGTAACAGATACTCAGTCATAAATCTAGAGAGAGAGAGAGAGAAAGACGATAATGATTCACCTGTAACCACCTCCGTAGTGGAAGGAAAATAGCGTGAAATCCAAAAGCGAAAAGCTTGATTGCTTGAACAACTTAAATGCACATAGATAAGATTTGTTCTAAATTGGCACGAAAAACGAATTCAAATGTATCTTGAAATGCCACTGGTATCACTGCTGTTGGTAATGGACCATAGAGTTCTGTGATGTCTGTGACAACAAACGAGGATGATAAGCGAATATTTACAGTATATTATGTCTTTATATTTTTATAAAAAACGAGCTAAAAAATTTTATTAAAAACCTGACGTGAACAAAAACAACAAATACGATAAGGTGATAAAATCCAGTATAAAAATTGTACTTACATGTATTCTTTACAACTATATCCTGCTAGTATTGGCAATGGAATTACAACTAAGTTCACAATAACATTTTTTGGTTCTTCCTCTGCTTACTGAACGGTCAAATCCTTTACTGCCCGATTATTTTTAAAACTAATAATATCTTTTTAGTGACACGTCGCCATTTACTTGGACATTTCCATTGTCATTCTCTGTTTGTGACTGGTAAGTAATGGTGAAAACCGTGATGATACCATTTTGTTGATCAGCTGGAACTTCATCCCACATGACTAAAATGCTGGTTGAGCTGCTGTTGTGTCCTCTCACATTTTGTGGAGCACCATCAGGTCCTAAGACGGACGTTTAAAACGGAGTTTTATTGCAACAGATGGGATAAGGCCCTCAAGTACTTTGTGCTAGCAGGGACTACTTATAGGGAACGTATTTGGGTAAAGCCTATATTGTTAGAAGTTTGAAGATGATTTTTTCTGCCAGGTAAGACCAGTTGTTGCTTAGAGGGAATTTACCGAAGGTCAATTAAGCGTATCGATTCGCCTTCACAAACTTGTGAAGAATAGGAAATGAAATTGCATCATCCCTTTTGTCTGCAAAAATTGCCTTAAAACCCCTTAGGGCTCCTTATTGTAAGTGCTACGTATCTTGGGATCGATGGATTTTGCAACATAACGTAGCTATAGCTACACAATAATGATAAAAAGCTAATGATAACAAACGTTACTTACTATCCTGATATGTTCTAAAAGCAATGGCGTCACTGGCTGGTCCATCTCCTTTTACAGTAGATGCAAACACTGTGATATTGTAGTTGACCCACTCCTTTAGACTGCTCAATACCTTTTGACGATCATCAGGACCAGCTAGAGCAGTTCCACTGTCATTTTCCGTTAGCGAGTGGTAAGTAATGGTGTAAACTGTGATGATACCATTCTGTTGATCAGCTGGAACTGCATCCCACATAACTAAGATGCTGGTCGAGCTGCTGTTCTGTCCTCTCACTGTCACATTTTGTGGAGCACCATCAGGTTCTGACGCAGAAGTTAGAAAGAGATTTACATTGCAAGGAATGGGATAGAGCTTGAGTACCTTGCACTCCCAGAGACTAGTTATGGAACTTATTAGAGTATGTACTATGTATGTACTATTAGAGTATGCACTATGTACTGTAAGAAATTGCAAGATGATTTTACTGCCACGTCAGAACAGTTGTTCCTGAGAGGGAAGTCCCCGGAGTTTGCGTGATCGTATCAATTGGTCTTCACAAACATGGGAAGAATAGAAAATGTAATTGCCTCTTCTTTTTCTTTAGAGAGATCTTGCTCAATTCTTCGTCATACCACCCTCCAAGCGCTGAGTATTTTGGAATCAATTTAGATAGAATGATGCCCTCTTTACCTATAACTTTAGCAATGTTTGCTTTGGAAAGACACCTGTATCGATTGATGTTCTTGAAATAACTTGAAGCATGAACTTACCGAAACAACCACCCAAAGATATTGATTAGACAAATATTAACTTACTGTCCTGATCTGTTGTAACAACAATGGCGTTACTAGGTGGTCCATCTCCTATCGTAGTAGACGCAAAGACTGTGATATTGTAGTTGACGTACTCCTTTAGATTTGTTAATTCCCTTTGACGAACGGAGCCATTTACTTGGACATTTCCATTGTCATTCTCTGTTTGTGACTGGTAAGTAATGGTGAAAACCGTGATGATACCATTTTGTTGATCAGCTGGAACTTCATCCCACATGACTAAAATGCTGGTTGAGCTGCTGTTGTGTCCTCTCACATTTTGTGGAGCACCATCAGGTCCTAAGACGGACGTTTAAAACGGAGTTTTATTGCAACAGATGGGATAAGGCCCTCAAGTACTTTGTGCTAGCAGGGACTACTTATAGGGAACGTATTTGGGTAAAGCCTATATTGTTAGAAGTTTGAAGATGATTTTTTCTGCCAGGTAAGACCAGTTGTTGCTTAGAGGGAATTTACCGAAGGTCAATTAAGCGTATCGATTCGCCTTCACAAACTTGTGAAGAATAGGAAATGAAATTGCATCATCCCTTTTGTCTGCAAAAATTGCCTTAAAACCCCTTAGGGCCCCTTATTGTAAGTGCTACGTATCTTGGGATCGATGGATTTTGCAACATAACGTAGCTATAGCTACACAATAATGATAAAAAGCTAATGATAACAAACGTTACTTACTATCCTGATATGTTCTAAAAGCAATGGCGTCACTGGCTGGTCCATCTCCTTTTACAGTAGATGCAAACACTGTGATATTGTAGTTGACCCACTCCTTTAGACTGCTCAATACCTTTTGACGATCATCAGGACCAGCTAGAGCAGTTCCACTGTCATTTTCCGTTAGCGAGTGGTAAGTAATGGTGTAAACTGTGATGATACCATTCTGTTGATCAGCTGGAACTGCATCCCACATAACTAAGATGCTGGTCGAGCTGCTGTTCTGTCCTCTCACTGTCACATTTTGTGGAGCACCATCAGGTTCTGACGCAGAAGTTAGAAAGAGATTTACATTGCAAGGAATGGGATAGAGCTTGAGTACCTTGCACTCCCAGAGACTAGTTATGGAACTTATTAGAGTATGTACTATGTATGTACTATTAGAGTATGCACTATGTACTGTAAGAAATTGCAAGATGATTTTACTGCCACGTCAGAACAGTTGTTCCTGAGAGGGAAGTCCCCGGAGTTTGCGTGATCGTATCAATTGGTCTTCACAAACATGGGAAGAATAGAAAATGTAATTGCCTCTTCTTTTTCTTTAGAGAGATCTTGCTCAATTCTTCGTCATACCACCCTCCAAGCGCTGAGTATTTTGGAATCAATTTAGATAGAATGATGCCCTCTTTACCTATAACTTTAGCAATGTTTGCTTTGGAAAGACACCTGTATCGATTGATGTTCTTGAAATAACTTGAAGCATGAACTTACCGAAACAACCACCCAAAGATATTGATTAGACAAATATTAACTTACTGTCCTGATCTGTTGTAACAACAATGGCGTTACTAGGTGGTCCATCTCCTATCGTAGTAGACGCAAAGACTGTGATATTGTAGTTGACGTACTCCTTTAGATTTGTTAATTCCCTTTGACGAACGGAGCCATTTACTTGGACATTTCCATTGTCATTCTCTGTTTGTGACTGGTAAGTAATGGTGAAAACCGTGATGATACCATTTTGTTGATCAGCTGGAACTTCATCCCACATGACTAAAATGCTGGTTGAGCTGCTGTTGTGTCCTCTCACATTTTGTGGAGCACCATCAGGTCCTAAGACGGACGTTTAAAACGGAGTTTTATTGCAACAGATGGGATAAGGCCCTCAAGTACTTTGTGCTAGCAGGGACTACTTATAGGGAACGTATTTGGGTAAAGCCTATATTGTTAGAAGTTTGAAGATGATTTTTTCTGCCAGGTAAGACCAGTTGTTGCTTAGAGGGAATTTACCGAAGGTCAATTAAGCGTATCGATTCGCCTTCACAAACTTGTGAAGAATAGGAAATGAAATTGCATCATCCCTTTTGTCTGCAAAAATTGCCTTAAAACCCCTTAGGGCCCCTTATTGTAAGTGCTACGTATCTTGGGATCGATGGATTTTGCAACATAACGTAGCTATAGCTACACAATAATGATAAAAAGCTAATGATAACAAACGTTACTTACTATCCTGATATGTTCTAAAAGCAATGGCGTCACTGGCTGGTCCATCTCCTTTTACAGTAGATGCAAACACTGTGATATTGTAGTTGACCCACTCCTTTAGACTGCTCAATACCTTTTGACGATCATCAGGACCAGCTAGAGCAGTTCCACTGTCATTTTCCGTTAGCGAGTGGTAAGTAATGGTGTAAACTGTGATGATACCATTCTGTTGATCAGCTGGAACTGCATCCCACATAACTAAGATGCTGGTCGAGCTGCTGTTCTGTCCTCTCACTGTCACATTTTGTGGAGCACCATCAGGTTCTGACGCAGAAGTTAGAAAGAGATTTACATTGCAAGGAATGGGATAGAGCTTGAGTACCTTGCACTCCCAGAGACTAGTTATGGAACTTATTAGAGTATGTACTATGTATGTACTATTAGAGTATGCACTATGTACTGTAAGAAATTGCAAGATGATTTTACTGCCACGTCAGAACAGTTGTTCCTGAGAGGGAAGTCCCCGGAGTTTGCGTGATCGTATCAATTGGTCTTCACAAACATGGGAAGAATAGAAAATGTAATTGCCTCTTCTTTTTCTTTAGAGAGATCTTGCTCAATTCTTCGTCATACCACCCTCCAAGCGCTGAGTATTTTGGAATCAATTTAGATAGAATGATGCCCTCTTTACCTATAACTTTAGCAATGTTTGCTTTGGAAAGACACCTGTATCGATTGATGTTCTTGAAATAACTTGAAGCATGAACTTACCGAAACAACCACCCAAAGATATTGATTAGACAAATATTAACTTACTGTCCTGATCTGTTGTAACAACAATGGCGTTACTAGGTGGTCCATCTCCTATCGTAGTAGACGCAAAGACTGTGATATTGTAGTTGACGTACTCCTTTAGATTTGTTAATTCCCTTTGACGAACGGAGCCATTTACTTGGACATTTCCATTGTCATTCTCTGTTTGTGACTGGTAAGTAATGGTGAAAACCGTGATGATACCATTTTGTTGATCAGCTGGAACTTCATCCCACATGACTAAAATGCTGGTTGAGCTGCTGTTGTGTCCTCTCACATTTTGTGGAGCACCATCAGGTCCTAAGACGGACGTTTAAAACGGAGTTTTATTGCAACAGATGGGATAAGGCCCTCAAGTACTTTGTGCTAGCAGGGACTACTTATAGGGAACGTATTTGGGTAAAGCCTATATTGTTAGAAGTTTGAAGATGATTTTTTCTGCCAGGTAAGACCAGTTGTTGCTTAGAGGGAATTTACCGAAGGTCAATTAAGCGTATCGATTCGCCTTCACAAACTTGTGAAGAATAGGAAATGAAATTGCATCATCCCTTTTGTCTGCAAAAATTGCCTTAAAACCCCTTAGGGCCCCTTATTGTAAGTGCTACGTATCTTGGGATCGATGGATTTTGCAACATAACGTAGCTATAGCTACACAATAATGATAAAAAGCTAATGATAACAAACGTTACTTACTATCCTGATATGTTCTAAAAGCAATGGCGTCACTGGCTGGTCCATCTCCTTTTACAGTAGATGCAAACACTGTGATATTGTAGTTGACCCACTCCTTTAGACTGCTCAATACCTTTTGACGATCATCAGGACCAGCTAGAGCAGTTCCACTGTCATTTTCCGTTAGCGAGTGGTAAGTAATGGTGTAAACTGTGATGATACCATTCTGTTGATCAGCTGGAACTGCATCCCACATAACTAAGATGCTGGTCGAGCTGCTGTTCTGTCCTCTCACTGTCACATTTTGTGGAGCACCATCAGGTTCTGACGCAGAAGTTAGAAAGAGATTTACATTGCAAGGAATGGGATAGAGCTTGAGTACCTTGCACTCCCAGAGACTAGTTATGGAACTTATTAGAGTATGTACTATGTATGTACTATTAGAGTATGCACTATGTACTGTAAGAAATTGCAAGATGATTTTACTGCCACGTCAGAACAGTTGTTCCTGAGAGGGAAGTCCCCGGAGTTTGCGTGATCGTATGTTATGTGGGATGCAGTTCCAGCTGATCAACAGAATGGTATCATCACAGTTTACACCATTACTTACCACTCGCTAACGGAAAATGACAATGGAACTGCTCTAGCTGGTCCTGATGATCGTCAAAAGGTATTGAGCAGTCTAAAGGAGTGGGTCAACTACAATATCACAGTGTTTGCATCTACTGTAAAAGGAGATGGACCAGCCAGTGACGCCATTGCTTTTAGAACATATCAGGATAGTAAGTAACGTTTGTTATCATTAGCTTTTTATCATTATCGTGTAGTTATAGCTACGTTATGTTGCAAAATCCATCGATCCCAAGATACGTAGCACTTACAATAAGGGGCCCTAAGGGGTTTTAAGGCAATTTTTGCAGACAAAAGGGATGATGCAATTTCATTTCCTATTCTTCACAAGTTTGTGAAGGCGAATCGATACGCTTAATTGACCTTCGGTAAATTCCCTCTAAGCAACAACTGCTCTTACCTGGCAGAAAAAATCATCTTCAAACTTCTAACAATATAGGCTTTACCCAAATACGTTCCCTATAAGTAGGCCCTGCTAGCACAAAGTACTTGAGGGCCTTATCCCATCTGTTGCAATAAAACTCCGTTTTAAACGTCCGTCTTAGGACCTGATGGTGCTCCACAAAATGTGAGAGGACACAACAGCAGCTCAACCAGCATTTTAGTCATGTGGGATGAAGTTCCAGCTGATCAACAAAATGGTATCATCACGGTTTTCACCATTACTTACCAGTCACAAACAGAGAATGACAATGGAAATGTCCAAGTAAATGGCTCCGTTCGTCAAAGGGAATTAACAAATCTAAAGGAGTACGTCAACTACAATATCACAGTCTTTGCGTCTACTACGATAGGAGATGGACCACCTAGTAACCCCATTGTTGTTACAACAGATCAGGACAGTAAGTTAATATTTGTCTAATCAATATCTTTGGGTGGTTGTTTCGGTAAGTTCATGCTTCAAGTTATTTCAAGAACATCAATCGATACAGGTGTCTTTCCAAAGCAAACATTGCTAAAGTTATAGGTAAAGAGGGCATCATTCTATCTAAATTGATTCCAAAATACTCAGCGCTTGGAGGGTGGTATGACGAAGAATTGAGCAAGATCTCTCTAAAGAAAAAGAAGAGGCAATTACATTTTCCATTCTTCCCATGTTTGTGAAGACCAATTGATACGATCACGCAAACTCCGGGGACTTCCCTCTCAGGAACAACTGTTCTGACGTGGCAGTAAAATCATCTTGCAATTTCTTACAGTACATAGTGTTTACTCTAATAAGTTCCATAACTAGTCTCTGGGAGTGCAAGGTACTCAAGCTCTATCCCATTCCTTGCAATGTAAATCTCTTTCTAACTTCTGCGTCAGAACCTGATGGTGCTCCACAAAATGTGACAGTGAGAGGACAGAACAGCAGCTCGACCAGCATCTTAGTTATGTGGGATGCAGTTCCAGCTGATCAACAGAATGGTATCATCACAGTTTACACCATTACTTACCACTCGCTAACGGAAAATGACAATGGAACTGCTCTAGCTGGTCCTGATGATCGTCAAAAGGTATTGAGCAGTCTAAAGGAGTGGGTCAACTACAATATCACAGTGTTTGCATCTACTGTAAAAGGAGATGGACCAGCCAGTGACGCCATTGCTTTTAGAACATATCAGGATAGTAAGTAACGTTTGTTATCATTAGCTTTTTATCATTATTGTGTAGTTATAGCTACGTTATGTTGCAAAATCCATCGATCCCAAGATACGTAGCACTTACAATAAGGGGCCCTAAGGGGTTTTAAGGCAATTTTTGCAGACAAAAGGGATGATGCAATTTCATTTCCTATTCTTCACAAGTTTGTGAAGGCGAATCGATACGCTTAATTGACCTTCGGTAAATTCCCTCTAAGCAACAACTGCTCTTACCTGGCAGAAAAAAATCATCTTCAAACTTCTAACAATATAGGCTTTACCCAAATACGTTCCCTATAAGTAGTCCCTGCTAGCACAAAGTACTTGAGGGCCTTATCCCATCTGTTGCAATAAAACTCCGTTTTAAACGTCCGTCTTAGGACCTGATGGTGCTCCACAAAATGTGAGAGGACACAACAGCAGCTCAACCAGCATTTTAGTCATGTGGGATGAAGTTCCAGCTGATCAACAAAATGGTATCATCACGGTTTTCACCATTACTTACCAGTCACAAACAGAGAATGACAATGGAAATGTCCAAGTAAATGGCTCCGTTCGTCAAAGGGAATTAACAAATCTAAAGGAGTACGTCAACTACAATATCACAGTCTTTGCGTCTACTACGATAGGAGATGGACCACCTAGTAACCGCATTGTTGTTACAACAGATCAGGACAGTAAGTTATTTGTCTAATTAATATCTTTTGTTTGTTGTCTTAGTAATTTTAGGCTTGGGTAATTTTAAAGTTTGAATTTTCTGCTTATTAAAAGAGTAATATCACCTCGCTTTTGACCATTACTTACCACTCACTAACGGAAAATTACAACTGAAATGTTTGAGCTGGTCTTGATGGTTGTTTAAAAGTATTGAGGAGTCTAGAGGAGTGGGTCAACTACAATATTACAGTGTTTGTGTCTACTGTGAAATTAGACGGAGGAGTCAGTTATCCTGCTGATGTTGTTGTTCGAACAGATCAGGATAGTGAGTTATTTTTTTAATGCTCCATGCTTCAGAGTTTGGAGATATTTTCTTAGCACTTTGTTTTACTCAGGAATTCTCTCATCATCAGAGGTAATGTCTTGTTGTGGACCTCAGCGGTAAAGATATTAGCCCGTACAGTGAATAGCTGCAAAAGCATTTTTATTTTTATGTTAAGTGCATGTTATAGTTCTTTTAGCTTTAAGCTATGCTAGAGTTTTTTGTTCTCAAGTGAGCTCGTGGCAGTTTGGACCCGAACGATGTCATTTATAAGTTTTTGCTAGTCATTTAATCCCAGTTTCATTAAACTGTAGCACTTTGTTTAGCAAGAGTTAGCTAATTGTGCCTCAGGCTCGTTCTTTTATAGCAACGAAGCATGGCTCCCATGGCTGGGAGGCGCCCACTTTGTACAAAAATCTTTGTTGCTAGTGATACTATTCTAGCCCGGGATAGTATAATATCGCCGAGTTATCAGTCATTTTAGATCGATCCCGTATGATAAATGTCGTGTTTTAGCGTAAAATACCGTGGAATTTATCGAGCAGTAATCCAACGGTTTGGTGAATTAACGTAAATTATTATGCATTGAACTCTCCATCTCTTTTCTGATTGGCCGAAAGCCTACAGTGAATTTTCGAAATCAGCGCCCGTGACGTCACAACTGCAGATTATACAATTATCATGTATAGGACTCTCAAGGTCACGGGTTATCATGTCATGTATGACCGCAGAGTATTTCTAAGGGTAATCACGTCAAGTTCGTGCGCTTTGTGTTACTTCCCGTCAGCGAAGGAGCAAAAACATGACTTCCACCTTTTTCCGTTCAATGCATAATAAAACAATTATTAGATTCGGTTTTTGTGTTATCCAGAACAATCAAGGTCTCGGTAAGGGTTATCAGCCTCAGCCTTCGGCTTCGGCTGATAACCCTTACCTCGACGTTGATTATTCTGGATATCACAAAAACCTCATCCAGTAATTGTTTATTAACGTGCCAAATGAAGCATTGAATTTGCTTTTTGCCACCGATAGCTCAACTTGCTGAATTTATTCATTTATGGAATTAATTTTAGGTTTGCTTGCTTCTAGAGGACAATAACAGCGCAGGAATACTAGTATAAACACTTTTATTACACGACTAAGTTAGTTCAGAGGGCCAATAACTAAAATCAGCCAATCAGATTGCTCCGTTGCCGGTCCAATATTCTCTAAGTATTGGACCGGGCACTGTCCCGAATGATCCCGCACGAAGATTTCTCGAAGTTTTACTTCTTTTTTTTCTGAAAGTATCTACTCCACATGAAACGTTATTTTGGTTTTCTTCCAACTTTGTTTTTTTGTTTTTGGAAACGTCAGACGTGAGTAAACGTTCAGTTTGCCGTAAATAAAAATTGCGCGCTTGAAGTTTATGGTGTCTTTGCAGTCTATCACTTGGGTTTTTCTTCAGTCGTGTAATAAATCTCTTATTAACCAAGCTTGCTCGGGACCGTACTGGGATAATATCGGCCCTTGGTCTTTTTTGTACGGACCTCGCTGCGCTCGGTCCATACTGTCAAGACCTCGGGCCGATATTCTCCCAGTACGGCCCTCGCGCTTGGTTAATAAGATATATGTAAACTATACACTAACTCGTGTAAACAAGACTAAATTGATAGACATCTCTGTAAAGAAGAATTATATTATCTTTATTCACGTCAGAACCTTCTGCTGCGCCAGTCAATGTGACAGGGCATAAAAGCAGCTCATCGAGCATTTTTGTTCAGTGGAATGAAGTTCCAGCTGCTGAACAGAACGGTGTCATCTTGACTTACACCATCACCTATCAGTCACTAACAACGAAACA
>JAHPZR010055957.1:52500-110000 GCA_019787425.1 Platygyra sinensis | reverse complement strand
GGGATTAATTGACAAGTTCTCAACCAATCAGCATGCTAAAATGATTATATTGTTTTATTATTTTATATATTTTTGTTGCTGTTAGTTGCACCTGAAATCTCCAAACATCCAAGGGATACCCGGGCAGTTGAAGGACAAGATGTTGTTTTCTATTGTTTGGTAGAAGGAAACCCAAAGCCGAGAGTTAGATGGACAAAAAATGAAGAGGAATTCAATGTAACAGCAAATCCACGACTTAGCTCAGCTGTAATAAACGAAACACATACTTTGGCAATAACTGATGTTCACCTAACAGACGCTGGTCAATACAGATGTCTGGCTAATAACAGTGTAGCCCAAACTACTTCATCTGCTGCGACGCTCATTGTAGAAGAGTATTGTAAGTATTTAACCCAATTCACATAACAAATAAGAAACCGCGGCAATGAGTTTACATCGTTTTCGATTTCAATCTGAAAGGAAATTTGTTAATTTTCCAATACAAGCAAGTTGCGCTTTGGTTTAGAAGTCGATGTTTTGATTTGGTGAATTTACCAGGTCACGCTTTTAGAAAGAAGGGTACAGTACGTTACAGAATTTAACGACTCCAAATATACCTTAACGAATTCTAATTTGCAAGCCGGCTTTCCAGTGCATAGATACAAACCTTGAGCAAAACACGGCAACCCAGATTGTTAATGCAAAAATCATGACCGTTTCTTAATTTGTCCAAGTTCACAACTCATATTTCCAGTTTGATATATGAGCGTTGTGCTACAGAACCTAGTAACTTGGATGCTTCACTGTAAGTTGAAATCTGAGTTGCTCCTGATTTGAATTCCCGACATGCATTTCCAACGTTGAAGACATGCTTCGTCGAAATGCACAAGTCGGATTTTTCAGTGTGAAGAACTTGCCTACCAGAATTTTTACTTCAAAAATTCAGATTTGCAAGTTTTTTACTGAAATTCACAACTCGTATTTCTACTCGTAAGTGTAAAAAATCGGAGTTGCGTCATAAGAAGCAAACCACAATACACTTTAATTACAAAAGCATAGTTGTGTTACTTTGTATTTGTTACAAATATGCACAACTTGGATTTTTGGATGAACTTCAAATCCTTGAGGTGCTTTATCGAAACTTACAAGTCGGATTTTCAGTGAAGAAATCCGAGTTATGAGTTTATTGCAGCAATATGAAACCCATTCCATTTTTTACTCAGAACATTACCTTTGTGCTTTATTGAACTTTACAACTGCAGTTTTAGTTTAAAATTGCGAGTTTTTAACCTTAAAAGGTTTTGTGAGTTGTTTTTCCAACCAGGCCTACAATTCGGCTGGAATGCTTTTTGATTAGATGGCAAGGAGAGGTATCTGGTAATTTTTAATTGTTATTATTATACAAGACAAATATTTACATTGTAGATCTGTATTTACGATATACTATTACAATATAAGTAACATGAAATTTTTAAAGACTATATTGGCCTAAATTATTAAAATACATGATCTCTGTATCTTAGAGTGCTAACAGATATTTAGTTTTTTATTATTAATTTTTTTTTTGTTTGAGAGAAGCTAGAAGATACCATGAAAAAGACATGGATAACCCGTTGTGATCATCTGGATTATCTTTCCTGGATTCGTCAAGGGTAAGATATCGTTTTGTCAACGTCTTACAGCTATGCCAATAATAATAAGTGATCAAATGTATAGTTCCCAACCATAATTAAGGAAGTATCAACGGCAACTCTCCTGAACGACTAGTAACTGTGTTATAGTGTAGCAAACCCCTTTATGGTGTCTCTTTCTGGTGTACAGTTTCTACCGATGTTATGTCACGATGTTATGTACCTTTTTTCAAATTGTGTCTTGATTTTTTTCTGCATTCACCAAAAAGGACGACAAAGCGAAACAAGGAGAGGGAGAAATTCTTATGAGGTATTTGGCATTTACCAGACTTTCCTTGAGAACCTTGGAACCGAAATAAAAACCGGATGGTGTCTAGTACAAGTTCTTCTTTTGGAAACCTCTCGCCTTGGACATTATATTACTTTAAAGTGTTTGCAAGAAACATGGTTGGCACTAGCGATGGGAACCCTGTAGTGAATACTACCACAGATGAAGGTGCTCTATATAATCAATGTAGCTCACATTTACATTAATGTAACATTTGAATTTATACAAATTGTTGCTTTCAACCTAAATTACTCAGGCACAGATTGCTAGATATTTTAGTGCCAAGCTGAATCAATTTGATTATTCTGCATGATTAAAATGTGACAGCTTTTTTTGCTATAGAAGAAAGAATGTGTAAACTCTAGGTAGCTATGTACCAAGCTGGAGTATGTCTTAAAGGTCTTAATCATAAAAATTACAATTTCCTCGATTGTGATTGGTTTAAAAAACTCCTATTTCCCACTAATTCACTTGTCTAGCTGTTATCGGACAGTTCAATAAGCCAATCACATTCAAAGATGTAGTTAAAATTAACCAATCACATTTAAAGTTGTGGTTTGAATCAACCAATCACAACCTTGGTTTCAATCACCATAGAAACAAGTGTACAAACTCCTAAATTGGGGCTTTCTTCAAAATGGAGAATTTTTTCTCTTGAACAATGATTATGTTTTAGAAGACAGAAGTGATTTATTTTATCCTATGGCACAAATGTTTATGCAAACTATCCAGACGAGTTCCTTTGTGGATATGTTAACATGTTCAGATGAAGTTCAGCCATCCACAGCATTGTTTATCGCTTCGCAACAACCGCGGCAACGGAGGAAACATCCACCCGGCTGTAATACCATTGCACAGTACGCTAGTATTTCCTCCCTCGAAAATCCTCATTTTGTTCAACAAAATCAAAATACAGGAACAATGACAGTAGACCAAGCCAAGTTTTCCCCTTGTATCAGACGGAGAAATTTCAGAAATAAATAATAGTAAAACCACAGCCTCCAAAAACATCGCTCGATCAACTAAATCATGGATGGCAGCATAGGTAGAACGTTGTAAAGCCAAAAACATTAATGCATTTAACTGCCAGTGAAAGACGAGAATTGTTTCACATTGCTAGCGGATACGTGCCTGTACAATCCAGTTCGATATCTACGATTTCTTCGACATTCCCTTTGCACAGTTCGGTGCCTGCAGCTTCAGCAAATCCACCAGCTGTAGGAGAATGTTCGTCCAGCAGTTCCAATCAGTTCAAACCAAGTTTCTTCATTAGCGAATGTGGCAGAATTCACCGGTATGCCGTCGTCCAAATACAGCATGGCTACAAAAATCTCTCGGCGCCATTTTAAATTTTCAATAAACAGTTCAGTGTGTTTAAAAAACACCAGCAACTAAAGAAAATCCCCGTCCCAAAAAGCCAAGGAAACGAAGAATCATAATTGACTCTGGCTCTGATGTTTACAACTTGAAGTCAGCTGTCTATTGACTCAGCTTAAAAACCTTGAATCTTGCTGGAAAAACTGCCCTGGCAAGCGTTCGGAATTTTCACCAAATTCCGCAAAGTTCTGCGCAGTTGAGAGTTTTTCATGCATGGTTGCGTTTTTGACTGACATAAGACTTGTTTTTCGCTCGTCACTTGGCAACCAGCAAATCCATTTTGACTGTTGTCGATTCAGAGCGCATTAATGCAATTTCCCTTTATTTCATAACTTTGATATTCTTCTTTTCTCGGAAATTGTAATTTTTATGATTAATTGGTAATAAGACTTCGTGTCGTCCATTAGGCCCTTTGCAGCTAAGCCATCACGTGACCTACTTTTCATAAAATTATGAGCTGCGACTTTAAGAATGCCAGAAATGGAAAAAGCGTGTCGAAAACATCAAAACGGCCAAGTTTGAAGCCCCTGGCATTAAAAAATGAGATTTTATGGCGGTTTGAATTTTAAAAAAATTAAGAAGATTTGTATGGAAAAAGTTGCTGGAGAGCAAGGCCTTGCTCTCCAGCAACTATTTCCATACAAATCTTCTTATTTTTTTTGAAATTCAAACCGCCATAAAATCTCATTCTTTAATGCTAGGGACCTCAAACTTTGCCACTTTGGTATTTTTGATATGCTCTTTCCATTTCTGGCATTCTTTAAGTTATAGCCCATAATACAAAAGATTTTTAGGAAAAATATGGTCACGTGACCCCAGCTGCAAAGGGCCCATTCTGTCTGTAATCATACTCGTGATAAACAAATCGGACTCCCGCTGCGCGGTCGTCCGATTTTGTTATCACTCGTATGATTACAGACCGAATTGGACTCCACTCAGTCCTATTACCATTACTTATTAGTAATTAACTTCATTAATATTAACTGTTTTGAGGGAGTAATATGCTCAATATTTTACTCCGTTGTAAAACGTTCCAAGTTGTTTCTCTTAAATTACTGTTTACTCAAGTATTTTAACATTATTCATCTATACATATGCAACCGTTACACTTAAACAATACAAACATTAATAAATAGCCACAATGAAAGACCACTTGCAGTGCTCAGACTACCGTTTTAGCATTTGGTACTTCATTTTGGCTGTTTATAAACGCTTGTTCGACATCTGAACAATACAAACGTTCTCTAAGGGGAAACGTGCTCCCTGCTCGTAAGGAAGATTATTTGATAAGGGCTTAGTACTTTGCAGTAAAGGTATATTACGCCAATTACGATATCTGATAACAATTATCAATTTTAAACCCAAAGCAGATCATTTCATAGACTCTAAATGGGTAAAGCCTTCTTCCCAAATTTTCAAAGTTTATGCATCTTTAGAATAGCATTTATGAAACATTTTGAAATATTATAGTGAACTTAGAGAATCTATGACACCACTGTGACCTACGATAGTGTCCAGAATTGGCACATTCCCTACTTCAAATATAAAATAATTTATGATGTATTAAGCTTAATAAGTTGGACTTATACAGAAAAGAGTGAAACCGTTTCTTTGTTGGCTTCCTTGTTTTTGCTTTGCTTGTCTGCTTGTTTTGTTACTGCGACTTCAATGCCATCATTTCAATTTCTTCACCATCACATGGAAGGTCCTTTAATAAGTAAAAGTCAAGATACATTTATCTAGACTTGGGAGGAGCTTCAATTCTCTTCTAATACTTCATTTTTTCAGTTTCTCATACGAGCGTTCACAGAATTCATTTAAACCCGGGGGTGCCTCTCCGTCTTTTCTGTCTGCCTTGATCAAGTATCAAAACGAATGATATTCCCCTACCTATACGCAATAAGCCAACTAGAAGACTACTTAAAAAAGCACTTTACCAGTTTTATTTTGCTCAGTATTGACAATTCCAACTTTATATCTTTATTTACTATGCATTTACCTTTTTCCTCTCTAGTCTACTTTTTATCCTAAAACAAATGTAGTTAATTAAAGGGCATATAATTAGTTTACTATATTTTGCCACTTTCCACTTCTTTCTTTCACTATACGTATTTTACTAAACATTTTGTATTTTTGTATGTAAAGTGGAAGTGGAAAAATGAAAAAAACAAAAACAAAAAACGGAAAGCTTAAAGAAGGCACAAGATACCCAGCGTGTTCAACGGTCTTTTAGCGCAGGATGGAGATTATGAAAATGAGGGATTTATTATGTTTACCACCAAAGATGATGGAATCCCGACAACAGTCGTGGTACTGTATTATCGATGGTAGTTGGATTACTTGTTTTTGTGATCGTGGCCATTGGGATTGTAATTTGGCGTCGGTTACATCCTAATGGTGATTATTAATGATCTGTATACAGCTCAACCGCTTAATTAAACGGCTTCCATCGGGGAAATTGATATTTGGCCACGTTAAATGGGGCTGTCCACTTGAATAGAGGTAAAAATAGAAAAGCTGTCATCGGGACTTTGTGCATTGCGTCGCGCATATTGTAATGGTTTGACATATAATGTGTGGGCCGCTTTTAGGGGTTCGACTACAAATAGTTTTGATATGGTATTTGGTAGTTTAGCTTTCTTTTGTGTACGTAACAATGTCGTAACCAAGCAGGACAGTCTCGAGTAATAATAAAAATCATTACCTAGCTGGGAGCTAAAACACTAAATACAAGAAGACAAGCCCATAAGTAATGAACTTTCACCCTGAGCATGACGCTTTGTCAGGTTTAACGGCGACTCAATGACCCGACGTTCTATGCCGAATAGAACCTGTTGGCCCTGGTAGATTGGCTCAGTATGTTTGGGCCGGATGGTCAGAGTAGAGAGAGGCTTGGACGACTTACATCCTCTTGGCCTCTAGGTTGGGGAATAGACATGGCATAATTCCTCCTTCCCTTATCAGAAAGCAAAGAAGCAACTAGGGAAGGAAAGCAGACAGACAGGGAACGAGGGGGAGACAGGAGGTACATAGGAATGCACGGAGAGAGAGAAGGATGGAAGGATAGTAGTAGAGCAGGAGTGCCAAAGGGAGGGAAGGCAGGAAGGAAGGAAGGATGTGTGCATGATTTGTAAAACATTTTTAATACTATCCAGGATAATTCAAAACGGGATAAAATGCAGCACAGAAAAACACGCTGCTCTTTTCTTTTTCGCGTTCTTTTATATTCTAGCAGAGACAAAGTCAGTTTCTAGGAATCCTTAACAAGGTATCACGCAAGAAATCTTAGAGTTGTCTCCTTATAGTAAACCATCCAAAGAACCAAGCTACTACAACACCGCCCTTAAAGGGGTTCAGTCACCCGGCGTTGAACGGTTTGAAAAGTTTAGCTAAACTTTTCAATTTCGTTGTTTGCAATCCGTGTCAATCTTCTCCATCCTTAACCATCCTTTTTCCTTTATGGTTTATTATTATCTCTGTGATGTTTTTCTATCTTTGTAAAGTGTTATTTTCAGGTTTCCTTCAATTTAACGGAAATTTTGTCGATGCTCAAAATAACTCAAAATACCGTGACTAAGCCCCTTTAAAGAGTAAGAAACTGAAGGGCAAGTCACTTATGAAGCTGTTGATACATACATACATCACCTTTATTTCACCTCGGATTTACAAGAGTAGCTAAGGATAGCTAATTTCTCCGATAAATAAAAAAATAAAACGAATAAAAACCATATATTATATACAGTACATTAAAATTTTATTTACACAAATAGCAATTGCATTGGTGTTCGAACGAAATTTGGCAAATTTTATTCCTGAACTCATTAAAGGACGTTATTGACCTAAGGTCCCCTGTTAGTTTTTTCCACATGTTTGCAGAAGTATTTCTGAAAGAGTGAAGACCATAAGTGGTTGCATTGACGTATGGGACAATAAGTTTCCTTGATCCTCATAGGTTGCGTTCAGTATTCCTTATTTGAAAAAGACCACGTATGTACTTCGGCATCGTTTCAAACTGAATTGTCTTAGAGACTGTTTTCATCATATCTTGGCACCTAATATTATACAGATCACTAGAATTAAATTTGCTCAGTTGCTCCTGGTAGTGCAGAGACTTCTCATCCAGAACAATCCTGAGCGCCCTTTTGTTAAGATGCTCTAATTTATTTCTATTTCGAGCACCGCAAAAGTGCCAAACTGCAGAGCAATATCTAAAATATGGTACAATAAAGGCCTAGTACGTACGTCAGTCGGTACTAACGTACGTTCCAGCAGGGTTACTCATTATGATGACGTTGATCCACAACAGGAGGACATTTACCAGGAAATCAATTCAGGAGTCCATTATTAGTCATTAAATGTAAACCGTCGAATTAGTTACGAAGGGTATGTGAAGCCAACCTCGGGCCGAGCTCCACTTTCAAACTCATGAGAGATTACGATGAGTACGAACATAATTATATCAATTGCCTTATGCTTCGTGTGCTGAGCACAAACGACGTAAAAAAGAAAGGAAAAATGGAGCTATATGCACCAGAACTTAGCCACTCACAAATAATGTTGAAAGTCGAAGTGACGGCACTGTAGAAAACCGTTAAAACGTACGTTCGGTGTGTTATTTGGCCTCTTTTGAATGCTTGAATAGAAGAGATATATACACCATATAGAATATTAATAAAGGATTTGCAATGGTTCGTTCAATTGATAGTCGGTTAGAGATATATTGATAGCCATAAGCCTTGTTCAAAAATGTGAAATAAGACCAAGCAAACGCACAAGAAAAAGAAACATGTTCCCTTATCTTGTGCTGACGCTTATGCTTATTCACTGCTTATCTCACAATTGTGATCCAGGCTTTAGCCACTGAAAGCAAGTTTTTCCGCCTCTCCTCAGTTATAAGGAAACACAAAGAAGCATTGAATGTGAAAGTTTTTATAGTAACTCCACTCAAAAGCTCCCCGAACTATATATTTGCAAATAACTGAGAAGCTAGTCCACATTTTCACATGGACAAGCACAAAGTTTCGCTTTGTTCGACTGAAGGACACTTTATTCAAGCGTTATAATCAGTAATGTAATACTGAACATTTGAGGCTATTTTTGACAGCTTGTGCCTTTCTTACGGTAGCGGTATTAGAAAAATAATCAATACTCACAAGAGGAAATGATACTCAATAATCAATAGTTTCACAGTAATTGAGAATTATTTGTCTGATGACACTATTTTGCTATCAGCCGATAGAGGGTGCTACACTCACCTTTGAAGCTCTAACGGGTGGGGCACTTGACCGTCTAAACTGGCAACATAGGGGGGAATTTGACCAAAATTTTTCAAAAAAGTCAAATGCCCCGGGGTTTGCCCGGGGGGGAGGGATGGACCGTTTTGGAATTGATTTTTCAGCGTATGGAGTACGCAACGCCTATAGAGTGCAGACTTTCTAGGATAAATAACACCATTTTGAGATAAGAACTAAATTTCAGTTAACTTTGACCTTGTCTAACACTTCATAAGACCCTCTTTTACCATCATTTTTCGTCTTTTGCGTGCCCCTTTGGAGGCTGCATTACTTGTTTGCTTCGTGCCATGATCCGAGCCTGCTACCTGCCTGCACTCTGCTTTTTTCTATAGGTGAAGTCAAAAACAGTAGGCACAGTAGTAGAGTGACCTTCTCCTTGAACAGACTCTGTCCTATTTGGGAATCTAATCAAATTGTTATTTTGTTATGTATTCCTTTAAATAGTCTTTTAATACAGAGATGAATTTTATAGAAAAATAGAAAATATAGCAACGACTTTTAACTCTAGAAAGGGCCACGGGACAACTCAAAAGTACCGGAACCTGGTAGGTTCTGATCAGCAAATGCAAAGGCTTGAAGAAACTGAACTCAGAAAGGCTTACCGTACCGTTGGGGTTAACTGTAATATTTTCCAATATTTCGTCAGGCACGGCCTGACTTCTTCAGGGAATGTTTACAATTGAGAAAAGACGTTACAATTTGAACAACAAAGATAAAAGCCTATATAGTATTACAATAAAAAGTGGACCGTTGAAGAAACTGAAATAAATGACAAGATAACAAAAATAGAAATCAATAAAAACTAAACTGTTAAACAAACTAATGAATGAGAAGAGTTTCACCCCTTTCGATAAGGTACGCTTCCCTAGCTTTGCGTAACCCATCACGAGATGAAAGACGCATCAGTTCTATTGGTATAAGTTCTATGTTGTTAGGTGATTGTCGGAAACAAAATGGTCTGAAACTGCAGTGAGCCTGGAGGAAGGGGTGGGTCTGTCTACTGGTCGCCGGTGTTCATTAAAGCGGTCTGTAAGTCGTCTTTTCGTTTTACCTATGTACTGTTTGTTGCAACGTAGACAATGTATCATGTAAATAAGATTTTTAGAGTTGCGCTTTTAGAGTTTCGTTCCGCTTGTTATCACATACAATCCTGCCCTTCGTTCCATATCAAATATCATACAAAGCCGGCACTTTAAAATCCTTTCGTCTTACCCACGATGCAACAACGTCTTTAAAACCACACCTCCTGTTGCTTTCCGACGAACCGACAACCTTAGTGGCATTTTCTGAATTCGATCTAAATTACGTACTGATAAACAAACTAACGTCACCAAGGGATCCTTTCGTTGCGGCAAAAATTGCATCACTTGCCGCTATATCACCGACGGCCGTACAGATTATACCTTTTCTGCCACTGGGGAAGTGAGAACCATTCAATCAAACCAATGTCTTGATTGCTATGTCATAACCTTATGTACCAGTCAAATCGAAGCTTGGACATCCCCCCGAGCAACCCCCCGGGCATTTGAATTTTTGAAAAAATTTTGTTCAAATCCCCCCTCACCGGGCGGAAATTAAAGCTGTTCAAATGCCCCACCCCCGGGAAAATTACCAGATTACTGTTTTAACTTTTCAGTAGCTTCTATTATGCTTTTGAAGCTGTGCATGTTAACATGGTTTATTAGACAACACATATTTATATGTTATAGATATTAAAATCGTTCTTAACTGACACCTTCAAATACGGAACACAGCTTGTGTAGGACTTTGGTTTTCAAGCAATCCGCCACGAATACGCAATCTTTTCCTTTGAATTCATCAAAGTTTGTCTCCGCTGTCTACGCCATGATTTATCGACCCACGTGGAATCAGCGCGACTCGTAACATGAAATCGAGGCTAGCGATCAAATTCCCCACCCGCTATGAGTGGTGATCAAATGCCCTCCCTCCCAGGCAGGAAGAGGCGTCAAATGCCCGGGGTATGCCCGGTGGAGAGATATTTTTAAATTTAGATATTTTTTAGGCTCGATTGCCAGCCGCTGTCCGGGAAAGGAGCCCGCGCTCCTCCCCCGAACTCACGGCTGGACTCGTGGACCTTAGTATTGTTAATCTCGACTAATAAAAAATCTCCCTGCCTGAATCGAGCAGGCTGCATAAATTATCTTTCTCGCAGTAGCAAAGAAGTTCTGCGATACGAAAAGCGATCGCGTTAAGGCGGGACATCTAACCAAATACCTTCAACTGATGAAATAATGCCTGATCTATTCCATAGCGGCATATACAACACACAAAATAGTCAACAGACGTTTTGCGTGAGAATCTATATTTCATTATTTGAATCATGTGGTGCCAGAATGTCAGATAACGAACAAAGTCAACAAAGAGAGGGGGCGATGCTCGATATACCAAGTCAATATATGCACTAGTAGAGGGGGTAAGTTTCTAAAGAAACTATGGTGCTGCGTCGGTGGGAGTATTACAGGATAATTTGGTTTTATCAACTGAGTTGATAATGTGAATTAGCCACCGTAAAGAGGAAAGGAGATGCACTATTGTCTCGTTCTATTGTGTGAAGTCTATTGTGTTATTGTGTAAGGGATAAGGATCATTGTTGTGTTCTTTGTGACGTAACTCGAGACTTGCTATTCACTTGGTATATCGTGCACCAGCCAAAAGAGGGATAAACCAGAGACGAGAGAGCGGCGGAAATCGAGCCTAGATATTTTTATTTTCAAATCGAAGCTTAAAAGCTTCGATTTGACTGGTTCATTATTCTGTGTTCACGATAATCATTACTGTCAAGAGAGCAAGTTACTGAAGCGGCTAGCCCGCGCGCGATTCCAAAGTTCAATGTCTTCAAGTTAAATGAGCATGCGTGTCACGCATAACATCCTAACGTGACATCTCCTCTTCTAAGACAGCTTAGAAAAATAAACAAGGTTCAAACAAGCAAACAAGGTTCGTTAACGGCCGGTAAGGTTTTGGGTGTGTACAACCACTAAATCACCCAAATGTTCTTTTAGTTTAAACTTATAGTAGCTTGACAGTATCCTACATAGTTTCAATAAGACGCTGTGGTGGTCTACGAATCCGTAGACTTCTTCTGGCGGGTTGTTCCTCCTGCGGAATATTGGTGTGTGATTCCATTTCTGGCGTTTCGATACCAGCATCTGTGTTTGGTTGCATACGAGGATTTGACTCATCACTGGCCACTGCTTCCCATGCCGGACATGGGGCTGGAGATGCCTCCACCTTGGTTGGCTGAAGATGGAAACGATTTCGACGCATCTGCGTTCCATCCGGGGTGGCCACAATGTACGAACGAGGGGCCTGGTGTTGTTTGACGACCACCGCAGGTGCCCATTCCCGTCCCCGCTTCATTCGCACAGGTTCTCCTTCATGTAGTTTGGAAAGTGGTCGAGTGCCACGGTCATAGAACGCTTTCTGACGTTGTTGACGTGTCAGCAAATTGTGCCGAATCTGAGAGGTAGACCTAGGCTGGGGTTGTAGGAGGCTCTTGGAAGTTGGCAGTCTTGTTCTAAGCTTTCTGCTCATAAGTAGTTCTGCTGGAGATTCATCCATTCCACTGATAGGGGAATTACGGAATTCTAATAAAGCGAGGAATGCGTCCTGTTTGGACTCGTCAGCTTTCCTTAGTAACTGTTTAACAGTCTGTACGTTTCTTTCCACGAGACCATTAGACTTCGGGTAGTGTGGACTAGAGGTTACCACCTCAAACTCCCACTTATTGGCAAAGTCCTTAAATTTCACACTGTTGAAAGGCATGTTGTCTGCGATAAGCCTCTCTGGGATTCCATGACGTGCAAACATATCTTTCATTGCCATGATAACTGCTTCACTATTCTTACTAGAGAGGCGAGTTACTTCAGGATACTTTGAAAAATAGTCCACTACGAGCAGGTAGTCTCTCCCTTTATAGTAGAAAATATCCGCTGCGACTGTCGCCCAGGGCCTCTCAGGGACCTCTTGAGGAATCAAAGGCTCCCTCTGGTTGCTTCGCTGGTGTTGCTGACAGGTACTGCACTTGGATACCAACTCGTCAATTGCACTATTGATACCTGGCCAAAACACTGCACTCCTGGCCCGTGCTCTGCACTTCTCTATCCCAAGGTGTGCAGTGTGTATGCGTTGTAGGATTTCGGGTCGCAGGCTGTGGGGAACAATTATGCGATCACCCTTGAACATTAAGCCCTCGTAGCAGCTTATTTCATCTCGGTAGTTCCAGTAAGGTCTTGTCTCAATTGGTGTCTCTACTTTGGTCTGCGGCCATCCATTCATGACAACTTTCTGCAACTGTTGAAGTTCAGGGTCACTCTTAGTCTCGTCCCTCAACTTGTGAAACATAGTCTCGGACAACTGTCCAGAGTCCAGGACATGAATTTCAAATTCATCAGGTTTATCTGCTGCTTGGCTAGGTAAGTAAGCTCTGGAGAGCGTATCAGCTAAAACCAGATGGCTGCCAGGTATGTACTTAACATTGACTGCATAAGGCTTTACTCTGAGAATCATCTTCTGAAGACGGAGAGGTGCTTGATGAATGGGCTTCTTCAGGATTGCTTCCAACGGTTTGTGGTCACTTTCAACAGTAATCTCTCGTTGCCCATACAAATAATCATGAAACCGCTCACATCCAAAGACAATGGCCAGCATTTCTTTTTCTATCTGCGCATAATTTTCTTGGCTTGGAGTCAGGGCTTTGGATGCGTAAGCGACTGGGCGGTCATTCTGCAGAAGAACTGCACCAACACCTTTTGAACTTGCATCAACAGACAGGGTCACTGGTTCTTTCGGGTCAAAGAACTTGAGGACTGGAGCTGAGGAGATTGAAGTTTTCAAGCATGTAAATGTGTCCTCTTCTAATTGTCCCCAGGACCATTCAACATCTTTCTGTAGTAGTTGGCGAAGTGGAGCACTCTTCTGAGACATGTTTGGGATGAACTTAGACAAATAGGTTACCACACCCAAGAATCTCTGCAGGTCTTCACGATTAGCTGGGGCTGGCATAGCAATAATTGCTTCAACTTTCCGAGGGTCTGGCTTAACACCGTCTGCACTCAACACATGGCCCACATAATGAACTTCAGATACTCGAAAATGGCATTTCTCCCTGTTAAGCTTAAGGTTGCGCTCACGACAACGGTCCAACACCTGTTTAAGCCTCACATCATGCTGCTCCACATCTTCTCCCCACACAACAAGATCATCCACAATTACCTCAACACCTTCAATGTCCTGGAACAAATGGACCATAACATTCTGGAAGACTTCTGGGGCCGATGCTATCCCGAATGGCAAGCGTGTGTAACTATATCGGCCAAATGGGGTGTTAAAGGTAGCTAGCTTGCTACTGTCCTTGGCAAGTTTAACCTGCCAAAAACCATGGTTAGCATCTAGGACACTGAACACTTTTGCATTGGGCATTCTGCTAATCACATCTTCCACGGTCTGCATGGGGAAATGTTCGCGCATGACGGCACGATTGAGGTCGCTAGGATCCAGGCACACTCTGAGCTTGTTATTCTTCTTCTTGGCAACCACAAGACTGTGTACCCAGGCAGTGGGCTCTGTACATTTCTTAATGACTCCCAGCTTCTCCATTCTCTGAAGCTCCTCTTTAAGAGGCTCGCGAAGAGCTACAGGAACCCTACGGGGAGGGTGCACAACCGGGGTGGCATTGGGATCAATTTGAATTTTGTGCTGGACGCCTTTAATCTCACCCAAGCCCTCAAACACGTCTGCATACTCAGATTCCAGGTTTTCTTCTTGAAGGTGGTAAATTCTCTTTATCAGGCCTAAATCAAGACAGGACTTCAATCCAAGAATGGATGGTAAATCTTGCTCAATGAGTATGAAATCTAACACGGTGAATTTCCCTTTGTACTCACAGGTTAGGCTGATCTTGCCACTGGGTGTGATTCGACGTCCGTCATACACTTTCAGCTTGGCTTTGCACTGGCGGGTCTGTTTGGGACCAACTGGAAGTCGAGCCAACAACGACTTGGAAATGACGTTACAATCAGCCCCCGAATCTAATTTAAAATTCACATTTGTATCAGCAATCTTGAGCGAGACGTGCCAATCGTCTTGAGAGGAGCATTCATCACTGGACTCCACTGAAAACGTCAGAAGATCGGCTTCGTTGTCACTGCCCTCCAATTCAGCGACTGCGTGTATCGTTTTCCCGCCAAAATCCCGCAGTCTTTTCCGGCAAACCTTCGCAAAATGATCTCGCTTTTGGCAGTAGTCACACGTTTTGCCCAAAGCAGGGCAAGATCCCCACGAGTGAGAAGAACCACAAAACGTGCACTTTCCTTTTTGTGAGCCCGAACCGGGTCTCGGTCGACGTGGAGGATTTTTTTCCTGCCTGCCGCCGCCAGCTCGAATTTCATTCACGGTCGGATTTTCAATGTTAACGTTTTGCTCCTTTGGGCCCATCACTTTAATCTGTTCTTTTGAAGCCTCGGACGCTCTTGCCATAGAAATCGCTTTTTCCAGTGTAAGCTTCTCTTCCCTCAGTAATCGTTCCTTCACTTGTAGATCTCGTATACTAAACACGAACTTGTCTCGCACCATGTCATCAACCGGCGACGGGTACTCGCAAGATTTCACCTTGTTTTTCAAACGAGTGACGAACTGATCCACGGTTTCAGAATCTTTCTGTGTTATCTGCCAAAACTGATGTCTCTCGAAGACTACGTTCTTCCTGGGGTTACAGTACTGCTCAAACTGCTCAAGGACTTTGTTCAACTTTTTCTCGTCGCCTTCGGCAAACTGAAATGTGTTGAAGACCTCAATGGCGTCTTCTCCTGCAAAGTTTAGCAAGATAGCAATCTTGACCGCATCGTCTTTCTTTTCGCTTCCCGAAGCAGTTACGTAGATATCAAACTGCTGCTTAAATCTCCGCCAATTTTCTGATGTGTTTCCGTCGAAACTCAAAGCGCTAGGCTTGTGAAAACTATCCATGTTTGACTTCTGACACCATGTCAAGAGAGCAAGTTTCTGAAGCGGCTAGCCCGCGCGCGATTCCAAAGTTCAATGTCTTCAAGTTAAATGAGCATGCGTGTCACGCATAACATCCTAACGTGACAATTACTGTTTTAGTTCTGGCTACTGTAGTTCAATTTACACAAGCTTTTGCAATACTGTAAGCACTTATGGTCGTGCAAATAAAGCTGTCTGTTGTTACTGATGACAATTTTTCTCCCGAGGCCTCTCTTGGTTCATTAGACAAAGACAGTTTCCAAGGAAACGGTAGTTAAGGTGAACGATTTCATCACGTGGTGTGGAGTCAGCGGATGCTCAAGACATCCCGACTTTTAAACCAAGCATGCAGCATCGTGCAATCAGTCTAACACCTGGTCCAACACAATGAGTTACCTCCTGATAGGAATAGTTCTTGGTAAGTTTGGAGTTTGGAAACGTCTCTTTTATCCAAATCTATTGAAAGTCTGGGTAGCTATCATCTTGGGTAAATGCGTGGTTCATTATTAGCGAAGGTGACGTAACATGACTTCGTTCGGTCTATAAACACAAGCAGGCTAGCGCAGTAATAGTAACGCAAGCTGTGAGGTTTTCAACCCCTAAGCTATAATTGAATCGAAGTTCAGTTATTGTCAGTGTACAAGTTTTCTAAATACAATACGAGTATTTGTTCTTAGCTGCATTCGCCAAACACATGTTTTTGAACAGTATTTATTTAATACTGATTCACCTTTGTGAAATCCAAACCTCATATAAAATTCACAGATTTGATGTGATTCAAGTGAGTTCTTTGCTACTTTTTGTGGATGGTAATTTGTTCTACTCCGAACTTTCGCCGACCCACGGCATCATAAGGGAGAGCGAGAAAAAAAATATATCGCTGTAGGTTAAAAGCGATGTAGGTGCCACTGTAAATCAGAATTTGTAATGAGGCCAGTGGAACGCACAATAACTAATGAGTGGTGGCGTGATAAAATGTTGGTGATCAGATCACCAACATTTTATCACGCCACCACTCATTAGTTATTGTGCGTTCCGCTAGACTCACTACAAATGATCAACAATATTTTATCACGGCCACCACTCATTAGTGCGTTCCACTAGCCTCATTACAATATCTAATTAATATTTACAGTGGCACCTACATCGCTTTTAAGCTACAGCGATATATTTTAATTTTTTCCCACTGTCCCTAATGGATCCGAAAGCTCGGATGAGAACAAATTACCATCCACAAAAAGTAGCAAAGGCCTCACTTAAATCACATTAATCATTTACAAACATGCTACTAAAGTAAAACTTCAACCGAATATTCATAGATTTTCAGACGTACATTTAACGTAAAATTAGAGAGGTTAAGCGTGGGTTAAGCATGACGTTTACGGCAAACGGCAAACGGTAAAAATGAAACTTTTGCCGTCTGTCTTCAGCTCCCTGTACAGTAGAATCAAAACATTTTTGTTTGCAGTGAATAGTAAGAGACACTTTTATATTTCTGTATGATTTATTTAAGGATTACAAGAAAAGAATAGAAAATCAGAGGTAATATCCCGGTTTCGGGTACGGGTACGGGTAGGATTACCCGTACCCGTACTCGGCTACACGGGAAACCAATCAAACCAAGATACACCGGGTCACACCAGGTACAATCTGCGCAAAAATGCAAGGGCTATATCGTGTTTCGTATGCCATCTGAACATCGTCTGAAATTGACCGAAAAATATTTTTCTATCAGATTTAATTGCCTTTTCTTCTTCTTACAATATACTACAAATATGTCTTCGACTCAAAAATGGAAGAGGCCTCGTTTACTTCTATGAAAAAGTTTTAGTCAAGAAGTATCTGTTCAAGTCAACTTATAGTATCTAATTTGAATTTAGGTATTTTTTTATCGTGGTTTATGGCCTATTGCATTTTAAATCTATTTGAAATGTGTCTCAACTAAACTTTGGCGAAGAGACTACACCTCAGTCATCGCGTGTTTTGGAAAGCAGCACTTTATTTGACAGGCAAACATTTCTCCACATTTGTACCTCAAGAAAACTTTTCGTAGTCCCAAAACGCTTCAAAACAGAAAAACAAGTGTTTATGCAAGAATCTGGATACGATTCTAGTCTAATAAGCAAAGGTTAAGACCATACAAACTTACCCGTTTCTCCATTTTTACCCGGAGCGAACTCACGTGTAGACCACTGATTACCCCGGGAAAACGTGTAGCTTTACGGGAAGGACGCGATCACGTCATCATTTAATGAATTCAAAATGGCGCAAGCCGTACCCGTGCGTGAAAATCGGGGTATCTTAAGGTGCCTAATCTTCGCCGTTTGCCGTAAACGTCAAGCTTAAACTCTCTTTTGTTATGATTCAGTTAGGCCTAGCCAGTTCACACCACTGAGCGACATATAACTACATAGACGACATAACGATATATATGTTTATACGTCGCATTGTGAACATCGACAGAAGTATAAGAAAATGATCAGGTTTTCTCCTTATGTCGTTACGCTCAAGCTATTTAAAGGGACGCATTCAGCTTTGTGACTGCGCTGACCTGGACACTAGTTTTTCTCACTTTGAAAAAAGTTTACCTCAACCTGAAATTAAAGTTCATCTAGAAATCCAAGTTCATCTAGAAATCCGCTTCATTTCTCGCAGTGTTTTTCTTGATTTTCAATCGTTTACTGAAAAACCTGTTTTTGAGCGTGCTTTTGCTGATCCTATGATATTATTATTATCACATCCGGTTAAAAGCAGTATTTATCGAGTCTCTATTATATTCAAATTAGCTATGGAATGGTATGTAATGTGCATGTGCGCCAGCTGACTGTGTTCCCATGTTGACACTGCAAGTATATAATAGCCACATAATATTCTTCTTATGTTGTTATGTCGCTAGTTTGAATTAAGCCTTAGCGTAAATGAAAGAGTCGTTTGGTTGACCCACTTTTCGCTCACACATTTCCCATTTCGTCTTCATCAGGATTGCTAAATCCATCAGCTACAGGTCAAGAAAGTAAACTATGCAAACCCATTCATCACCAAGACGCACGAGATGACATTCTGGCCTTCTTTGGAGTGCGAGACGCACTTGATATCACTTGGTTGCACGCAGTTAATTCACCAGAGAAATTGGCACAGGGTTTGTCAGGAGACATTATGATGCTAGAGGCGGATGTCTTGATGCGGAACAACATTGTGAATGGAACCCCTGTGATGGCACATCCCCCAGACGTGGATAGCAACTTAACATTACACAGCTTCCTGTCACAAACAACGACCTCGACAAAAGGAATCAAGTTGGACTTCAAGACCATCGTGGTGGTGGAACCTTCCCTGATAATGGTTCAGAACGTCACCTCCGGGCAAGAGGTAAAAACCCCGATTTGGCTCAATGCAGACATCTTGCCCGGTCCCTGCTATGATAAGGTGTGTGTTCCGGTCGACCACGCTGAATTCTTGTCTCTGTGCAAAAGTTACTTCCTAATGGAACTCTTTCGATTAGCTGGACAACTGGAAAAAATATGACAGCCCCAGAAAACTTCTACAACTGGTCTCAAGTGCTTCCCATGGGGCAACTTGTCTCTCAGATCGCTCAGCCTATCACCTTTCCTGTCCGTGCTAATCTTGTGCAAAGGTCTTGGGAACAGCTTCATTGGTTGCTCGACCTATCGGAGACATTCACCATAACCATCTGGTCTTCCACTACGGACAATCCAGATGTCCAAGACCTTGTAGCACTACGGTATAGTGTTTCTGACAAGAGAAGAATCTACTATGACCTTCCACCGGATCAGGAGAAGGCGTTTAAAGATGCGCTGGCATCAAGCTCTGACAGAAGCAAAGGTGGCAGCGAAAGTTTCCCCTGGAAAGCTACTGCTAATAAGGATTGCAAAGATGTGCTAATTGGTCATAACAGTGCCATGTTTACGGGAGATGGTGGTCACGTTGTATCAGAGAAAGTCCTGTACAAGGTGTCAGCAGGTGAATTTTCACAAATTATTGGCAAAGTTTCCTTCATCAAGACTGGTGGAGAAGACGCCGAAAGAAGTGTCACCATCAAATTGCATGTGAAAGACGCAACAGGCGCGGCAATAGATTCCAATCCGATCGTCACGCTGGTGCTTGATAGCAGTGGCAACTTCCAGTTCTCCTTAACCAATGGCGATGTCAAGCAGGGATCCGTTCAGAGCGAAACCGGTGTCTTCAAATTTGTGATCACAGAAAGTTCGTCCGACGGCAGACAGAGGTCTTTCAGTTGTGACATTACTGCGCAAGACAACGAGGAAGAAAAAGTTTCCGTTTCCTTGACAGCAGAGAGCGAGCCAGTAGGAGGGTACGTCCTAATCAGTGTTGGGGCACAGTCAGATGCGATTCTGGTGCAGGATGTTAGCACTGCACTTGCAGTGCCAGCGACTGCAGGAGGGAACTCTGAACATGTTCAGTGCTGGATTCAAATCTTTGCTGTGTTTTTGTCAGCGTTATTTTACAAGTTGTTGCAGATGTGAACTAACGTGCGTAGTTAATCTGTGCTTTCTCTAAATATTCCGAGATCTTTTTTTCTCAGCTGTTAGGAGTTGCAGTCTCAGCCGCTTACTAGTTTGGTACATGTAGCGTCATTAAACGTTAGACAACGGGAAACAATGCAGCCAGTAAGATGACCATGCCGCGTTTGTATACTAAGGGAACATGTACAGGCCGGGTTTCCAGCGCTTATTCGTCTAAGCCTAGAGGCCATCTTAAAAGTGAAAAGATGGAAGTAGCTTTATTGTACCTGAAGATAATCGTCAGAATTTCTAGTCTGAAATTTTTCATATAGTTGGCAATTCGAAGTTGTGTTCTTTTTAAGCATGTTTCTGCTGGTTTTAAGTAAAGCGTTTGTTTGTTTCTTTGATTCGTTGCTAGATAAATTATCTTTCTCGCAGTAGCAAAGAAGTTCTGCGATACGAAAAGCGATCGCGTTAAGGCGGGACATCTAACCAAATACCTTCAACTGATGAAATAATGCCTGATCTATTCCATAGCGGCATATACAACACACAAAATAGTCAACAGACTTTTTGCGTGAGAATCTATATTTCATTATTTGAATCATGTGGTGCCAGAATGTCAGATAACGGACAAAGTCAACAAAGAGAGGGGTGATGCTCGATATACCAAGTCAGTATATGCACTATTGTCTCGTTCTCTGATTGTGTGAAGTCTTTTGTGTTATTGTGTAAGGGATAAGGATCATTGTTGTGTTCTTTGCGACGTAACTCGAGACTTGCTATTCACTTGGTATATCGTGCACCAGCCAAGAGAGGGATAAACCAGAGACGAGAGAGCGGCGGAAATCGAGCCTAGATATTTTTATTTTCAAATCGAGCTTAAAAGCTTCGATTTGACTGGTACATTATTCTGTGTTCACGATAATCATTACTGTTTTAGTTCTGGCTACTGTAGTTCAATTTACACAAGCTTTTGCAATACTGTAAGCGCTTATGGTCGTGCAAATAAAGCTATCTGTTGTTATTGATGACAATTTTCTCCCGAGGCCTCTCTTGGTTCATTAGACAAAGACAGTTTCCAAGGAAACGGCAGTTAAGGTGAACGATTTCATCACGTGGTGTGGAGTCAGCGGATGCTCAAGACATCCCGACTTTTAAAACCAAGCATGCAGCATCGTGTAATCAGTCTAACACCTGGTCTAACACAATGAGTTACCTCCTGATTGGAATAGTTCTTGGTAAGTTTGGAGTTTGGAAACGTCTCTTTTATCCAAATCTATTGAAAATCTGGGTAGCTATCATCTTGGGTAAATGCGTGGTTCATTATTAGTGAAGGTGACGTAACATGACTTCGTTCGGTCTATAAACACAAGCAGGCTAGCGCAGTAATAGTAACGCAAGCTGTGAGGTTTTCAACCCCTTAAGCTATAATTGAAAGGAAGTTCAGTTATTGTCAGTGTACAAGTTTTCTAAATACAATACGAGTATTTGTTCTTAACTGCATTCGCCAAACACGACTTCATGTAATTCATGTTACTGTATGTTTTTGAACAGTATTTATTTAATACTGATTCACCTTTGTGAAATCCAAACCTCATATAATATTCACAGATTTGATGTGATTCAAGTGAGTTCTTTGCTACTTTTTGTGGATGGTAATTTGTTCTACTCCGAACTTTCGCCGACCCACGGCATCATAAGGGAGAGCGAGAAAAAAAATATATCGCTGTAGGTTAAAAGCGATGTAGGTGCCACTGTAAATCAGAATTTGTAATGAGGCCAGTGGAACGCACAATAACTAATGAGTGGTGGCGTGATAAAATGTTGGTGATCAGATCACCAACATTTTATCACGCCACCACTCATTAGTTATTGTGCGTTCCACTAGCCTCACTACAAATGATCACCAATATTTTATCACGGCCACCACTCATTAGTGCGTTCCACTAGCCTCATTACAATATCTAATTACAGTGGCACCTGCATCGCTTTTATAAGCTACAGCGATATATTTTAATTTTTTCCCACTCTCCCTGATGGATCCGAAAGCTCGGATGAGAACAAATTACCATCCACAAAAAGTAACAAAGGCCTCACTTAAATCACATTAATCATTTACAAACATGCTACTAAAGTACAACTTCAACCGAATATTCATAGATTTTCAGACGTACATGTAACGTAAAATTAGAGAGGTTAAGCATGACGTTTACGGCAAACGGCAAACGGTAAAAATGAAACTTTTGCCGTCTGTCTTCAGCTCCCTGTACAGTAGAATCAAAACATTTTTGTTTGCAGTGAATAGTAAGAGACACTTTTATATTTTTGTATAATTTATTTAAGGATTACAAGAAAAGAATAGAAAATCAGAGGTAATAGGGACCTTAAGATACCCCGGTTTCGGGTACGGGTACGAGTAGGATTACCCGTACCCGTACTCGGCTACACGGGAAACCAATCAAACCCAAGATACAAGGGCTATATCGTGTTTCGTATGCCATCTGAACATCGTCTGAAATTGACCGAAAAATATTTTTCTATCAGATTTAATTGCCTTTTCTTCTTCTTACAATATACTACAAATATGTCTTCGACTCAAAAATGGAAGAGGCCTCGTTTACTTCTATGAAAAAGTTTTAGTCAAGAAGTATCTGTTCAAGTCAACTTATAGTATCTAATTTGAATTTAGGTATTTTTTTTATCGTGGTTTATGGCCTATTGCATTTTAAATCTATTTGAAATGTGTCTCAACTAGTTTGGCGAAGAGACTACACCTCAGTCATCGCGTGTTTTCGAAAGCAGCGCTTTATTTGACAGGCAAACATTTCTCCACATTTGTACCTCAAGAAAACTTTTTCGTAGTCCCAAAACGCTTCAAAACAGAAAAACAAGTGTTTATGCAAGAATCTGGATACGATTCTAGTCTAATAAGCAAAGGTTAAGACCATACAAACTTACCCGTTTCTCCATTTTTACCCGGAGCGAACTCACGTGTAGACCACTGATTACGTATACCCCGGGAAAACGTGTAGCCTTTACGGGAAGGACGCGATCACGTCATCATTTAATGAATTCAAAATGGCGCAAGCCGTACCCGTGCGTGAAAATCGGGGTATCTTAAGGTGCCTAATCTTTGCCGTTTGCCGTAAACGTCAAGCTTAAACTCTCTATTGTTATGATTCAGTTAGGCCTAGCCAGTTCACACGACTGAGCGACATATAACTACATAGACGACATAACGATATATATGTTTATACGTCGCATTGTGAACATCGACCGACAGAAGTATAAGTTTATAAGAAAATGATCAGGTTTTCTCCTTATGTCGTTACGCTCAAGCTATATAAAGGGACACATTCAGCTTTGTGACTGCGCTGACCTGGACACTAGTTTTTCTCACTTTGAAAAAAGTTTACCTCAACCTGAAATCAAAGTTCATCTAGAAATCCGCTTCATTTCTCGCAGTGTTTTTCTTGATTTTCAATCGTTTACTGAAAAACCTGTTTTTGAGCGTCCTTTTGCTGATCCTATGATATTATTATTATCACATCCGGTTAAAAGCAGTATTTAGCGAGTCTCTGTTATATTCAAATTAGCTATGGAATGGTATGTAATGCGCATGTGCGCCATCTGACTGTGTCCCTTTAAAGTGGCTCAATAGGGTTTTAAGAGCGCGCGCTCCGATGATGCGAGCTTTAGTAATGTGCGCGCGCTAGCTGACGCAAGCTCATGCAAAGCAGCGAACAAGTCAACAATATAGCTGAAATTACCGCCCAGAAGTAGAAACAGAGAAACCATTTAAAAGAAAACGTAAAGAAAATGATTTGGACGGAAAGGTCTCGTGTGTATTTTGATGAGACCGCCGTTGTCGAGTCGCTCATCGACAAAACCGCGTGGTTTGAAAATTCGCGGATGCTCACATAGCGATCTTGGCGAGTTCCTATTCTGATGACGTAATTGCCATTGAGGTGAAAAAATAGAAAAATCTTTATCAGATTTCTCGAATTTCCTTCGGTGAAATTCCTTAAGATTTGGCAGAGAAGTTATTCCTTAATAGCTTTCCTTGCTTTCAATTTATCAGAAAAGTTTGTAAGACAAGGTTTTCGCTCAGCCAAAAAAACACAAAAATGCTAAAAACGAAAAAACTACCTCGACAACCCCAACTTTTTTCGATTTTAAAAGTTTCGTCTTGCCAGACTCTACCCGGTTTGAGCATATCAGAAAATTTTACCGAAGGAAATTGAAGAAAATTGAAATCAAAGCCAAAAAGACGTCAAAAATGGCGATGTTTGAGTAGTTTTAATTTGAGACTAAAAGCCTTGATATCAGAGGTGACTGTTGAACAGCAAACTTTGGCCCTTGTTTGTTATGTTTCAGTAGCTTTGATTAGGAAAATAGCAAAAAGAATGAGAATATTAACTTTCGATTGAGGCCACTGGCGCGCGCTTCGTAATCTTACATAACCCTATTGAGCCACCTTAACATGTTGACACCGCAAGTATATAATAGCCACATAATATTCTCCTTAGTAAAAAGTTAATGAAAAACTCTTAAAAGTGTCAATGAACATTAAAAAATGTACAAACGTTTCGGGCAGAGCCCTTCATCTGTGTAAAAAAGCCCATTGTGAAAATTCATAATATTCTCCTTAATATTCTCCTTATGTCGTTATGTCGCTAGTTTGAACTAGGCCTTAGCGTAAATGAAAGAGTCGTTTGGTTGGCCCACTTTTCGCTCACAAATTTCCCATTTCGTCTTCACCAGGATTGCTAAATCCATCAGCTACAGGTCAAGAAAGTAAACTATGCAAACCCATTCATCACCAAGACGCACGAGATGACATTCTGGCCTTCTTTGGAGTGCGTGACGCACTTGATATCACTTGGTTACACGCAGTTAATTCACCGGAGAAATTGGCACAGGGCTTGTCAGGAGACATTATGATGCTAGAGGCGGATGTCTTGATGCGGAACAACATTGTGAATGGAACCCCTGTGATGGCACATCCCCCAGACGTGGATAGCAACTTAACATTACACAGCTTCCTGTCACAAACAACGACTTCGACAAAAGGAATCAAGTTGGACTTCAAGACCATCGTGGTGGTGGAACCTTCCCTGATAATGGTTCAGAACGTCACCTCCGGGCAAGAGGTAAAAACCCCGATTTGGCTCAATGCAGACATCTTGCCCGGTCCCTGCTATGATAAGGTGTGTGTTCCGGTCGACCACGCTGAATTCTTGTCTCTGTGCAAAAGTTACTTTCCTAATGGAACTCTTTCGATTAGCTGGACAACTGGAAAAAATATGACAGCCCCAGAAAACTTCTACAACTGGTCTCAAGTGCTTCCCATGGGGCAACTTGTCTCTCAGATCGCTCAGCCTATCACCTTTCCTGTCCGTGCTAATCTTGTGCAAAGGTCTCGGGAACAGCTTCATTGGTTGCTCGACCTATCGGAGACATTCACCATAACCATCTGGTCTTCCACTACGGACAATCCAGATGTCCAAGACCTTGTAGCACTACGGTATAGTGTTTCTGACAAGAGAAGAATCTACTATGACCTTCCACCGGATCAGGAGAAGGCGTTTAAAGATGCGCTGGCATCAAGCTCTGACAGAAGCAAAGGTGGCAGCGAAAGTTTCCCCTGGAAAGCTACTGCTAATAAGGATTGCAAAGATGTGCTAATTGGTCATAACAGTGCCATGTTTACGGGAGATGGTGGTCACGTTGTATCAGAGAAAGTCCTGTACAAGGTGTCAGCAGGTGAATTTTCACAAATTATTGGCAAAGTTTCCTTCATCAAGACTGGTGGAGAAGACGCCGAAAGAAGTGTCACCATCAAATTGCATGTGAAAGACGCAACAGGCGCGGCAATAGATTCCAATCCGATCGTCACGCTGGTGCTTGATAGCAGTGGCAACTTCCAGTTCTCCTTAACCAATGGCGATGTCAAGCAGGGATCCGTTCAGAGCGAAACCGGTGTCTTCAAATTTGTGATCACAGAAAGTTCGTCCGACGGCAGACAGAGGTCTTTCAGTTGTGACATTACTGCGCAAGACAACGAGGAAGAAAAAGTTTCCGTTTCCTTGACAGCAGAGAGCGAGCCAGTAGGAGGGTACGTCCTAATCAGTGTTGGGGCACAGTCAGATGCGATTCTGGTGCAGGATGTTAGCACTGCACTTGCAGTGCCAGCGACTGCAGGAGGGAACTCTGAACATGTTCAGTGCTGGATTCAAATCTTTGCCGTGTTTTTGTCAGCGTTATTTTACAAGTTGTTGCAGATGTGAACTAACGTGCGTAGTTAATCTGTGCTTTCTCTAAATATTCCGAGATCTTTTTTTCTCAGCTGTTAGGAGTTGGCAGCAGTCTCAGCCGCTTACTAGTGTGGTACATGTAGCGTCATTAAACGTTAGACAACGGGAAACAATGCAGCTAGTAAGATGACGATGCCGCGTTTGTATACTAAGGGAACATGTAGCGGCGGTTTCCAGCGCTTATTCGTCTAAGCCTAGAGGCCATCTTAAAAGTGAAAAGATGAAAGTAGCTTCATTGTACCTGAAGATAATCGTCAGAATTTCTAGTCTGAAATTTGTTCATATAGTCGGCAATTCGAAGTTGTGTGTTCTTTTTAAGCATGTTTCTGCTGGTTTTAAGTAAAGCGTTTGTTTGTTTCTTTGATTAGTTTCTAGATTTCTTTGGTACGTGCAGACCTCAATGTAGACTTGCCACAAGTCTACCTTTGCTTAATTCGTCGCTTATTCGTCTCGACCTTGAGCGAATCGAGAGGGCAAAACCAACCGACCAGGCAAGAATTATTGGAAAGGACTTTTTATAATCCCACTTATGAACTTGCTCTTCACGAGCGCTTGCCAGCTGCGAAAATTCCTTCGTCTTGAAACAGTGTTGCGAATTTCAAACTGGAGCGATAAACAAATCGATGACAGTTTTTTATGCGTCTCTCCTCTAATTGATGCTAATTTGCGTCATGACATTGTTAAAGTGGCCGTAGAACCACGAGCCGCAGGCCAATATCATCGGTTAAAAAGTTGACAGTTTGACAGCTGAAAGTTGAACTTGAAAGCGTGCATATATTAAAATTTTATCCATCTGCGCTTTTATTGATGATAAAAATGAGCGAGAAAATTAGACAGTTATTAAACCGAAAGTCGGGGAAAGGGTTATTTTACAGTTCCCTGTTTAGAGATCAGGCCGTTGAACAGGTGAAAGGCGAGAGATCGCTAGATGACCGAGTTATTAAAGAACCTCGCTAATTTTTCAATGTAAATTATTCGATATCGATAACTAGTTTGGATCTTGTAACATCCTAAGATGACCCTCCCCCGCCCCCCCCCCCACCTTCAAATTCCTTCATTTTACAGAACTGTATTATGTATAATAGCCTTATCCACGAGCATCATAATGTTTGCTGTTCTACAACTAAAAGCAGTTACTGCATTAGTCCTACAGGACATGGGAAAACCCGTAATCTACTTGGTTAACAATATTGAATACAACATTTTCATTCAGAAAGCACTAAACTTGCGACTGAACTCTGTCGTTTGCAATTTCGGCAGAAACGAATGCAGCGCGGCAATCAATGTCGGTAGAAAATGTGTGCGAAAAGGTTCTCCGACTTCAATCACTATTCTTTTCTCGTGGGACCTGTTAATGAATGAACAAAGACTCTATCCCACTCGTATTCATCTTCCTTCCGCTGACCATGAAAAAATTTTGAAAGTCAAAAAACCTGTTTAAAGTACTCTTGTATCTGTTGTATTCACGTCTGTTCAAGCTCACGGTTCATTGATTCGAAATTTTTCGGTGCGAGAGCTTCAAAGAAGGTACTTTAAAATCCAGTTCTTACGTGTGAGTGAGGTGTACCGTTTTTCACTTTATGGCTAAAAAATATTTTCTCATCTCTTAGCGTTTCTGTAGTCCGTCTTTTACTGCTAAATAATTCATAGTCAATTTCGTGGCATCGTGGTGTTCGCGGCAAACTCATTCCAAATATTTGAGAAAAGCAATTAAGTTCCATTTCTTTTTCATCTGTCGCTGCCACACTTTCATTTTCAAACAGGAATACAATTTAGAGGAAACCATGCTTCATACAGGTACAACTGACGAAACTACAGAATACACACGCTGTCATTTGCGACCTTCGGGGTTTAGGCGATGCTTCAAACATTGTTTCGTTGCAAGTTTTTGTCGATGTTTCCCGCTTTTCACCTTGCGTGATCAACTTGTCGCGCAACAAATTTTGGCCTTGTTGCTCGTTTTCCATCAAACTCACAACTTGTCGCGCAACAAATCTGCTCGTGCCCTAGCAAATCAACCAATCAGCGCGCCGCATTTCTTCAACCCGCAACAAATGTTTTTGTTGTCGGTCAAGTTGATCCCGCAAGATGAAAAACGGGAAACATCGACGAAAACTTGCAATGAAACAATGTTGCGCGACAAGTTGAGGGTTTTTGTATCTCGTATTTCGCCGCCTTAACAGGGACAGGCACGGGGACAATGAATGGACTGCGTGAGCTATCTTTTGAGCGGCCGCTAAGCACAACAAACAAAATGGCCGATCATAGAAACCTTTGTTTTTTTATCTTATTTCAGCTTCCTGCACGGGCACGGGCCTGTTCTTTTTATTTTTTCTATTTGCATAGTTTCCGAAAAAGGGGAAAACCTCGTGAGGTATACCCAAATTTTCGAACAATTTTCGTAGAAATTTCCATTCCATTTGATTTTCATCCCGAAATTTCCGGAATATGGTTCGCTTTTCCGAAATTCAACAACTCCCCTTTGTTTCCGCACTTTCTGAAACTTTTCCCTGGAAATTCCCGTACCATTTGTCCTCTTTACAAAAATTTCGAAATTTTTGGTCAAATGGAATACGCCCTGAGCCAAAGGTGGACTTGCGCACAAATCGACCTCATGAGTTTTGGGATAGAATAGCTAGTCGAGCGAAGCGAGCTGCGATGTTTTAGGGCGCGAAGAGCGTTGTGAAGGTCGCGAAGTGGCTGAGCGAGCGACAGGTACTGAATAAACAAGACGAAGGACTTTTTTGAAGGCCTTAGTCAAAGGGCGCTTCCCATTCAATCCAAAATTACGAAATTTTTCGATACTAGGACAAATGATAAGGAAGTTTCCAGAATTCCCGACAATTGTTGAATTTTTGAAAAGCGAACTATTCAACCAAAAAGTCCAGACATTCCAGAGAGAAAATCAATTCACTGTTGCGACTAGTAGGTTTCAAACCTACTAGTCTTTTCTAGAATGCAATAGTGAATTGATTTTTCAAAAACGGAACCCGTTAGCCGTACTCTTGGATCGAACGAGCGAGTTCAATATTTGAATAATCAATTCATTATTGCATTCTTGAAACGACTAGCGTGTTCAAGTTTCAAATAATCAGGTCATTAATGCAATCTTGAGGGGTACGCTTCACTTAGTTTGACTGTAACAAGATCATAAACAACATAAACACACGATATGGCTCAGTTTAAATCAAAGTTTACAAGATTAATATCTCTAGATCTGCAGCTGCAAAGCTCATACACCTAAGCTAGTGGGATATTCATCAGTGATAACCAACTGATTGAACCATTGGGTTGAAAAGCTGTCACTGCTTGAAACTGTACACTGCTGTTATACACTGTGTTCACCAGTAGACAGTATTTCAACAAATTTAAGAGTTTTTCTTGCACTTGCCAATCAAGTGTCACTACAAGAGCAGGAGAAGTCAGTAACCAAGCAACAGCACAGTGCTCCTTTAAAAGGTTACCACCACTGGAAGTTTGTGGTGTCAAGGCACTACTTAGGTGATGAAACTGAGTCAGGAAAGCATCCAGATCCAAACGTACTAGACTAGATGAAAAGGTGACTTGATATCCTGAAAAGGAAAGCAATTACTATTGTTTGCTTTACAACGTATGTGCTGGTTACAGGCCTATGACAATGGCCCTCTAATAGGTTAAGAGTTGAGAAAGGGGGCAATCCCCCTGGTTCCACCACCCACCCTCATCCACCATGCCCCTGCACCCCTCCCCCAGCCCATAGCACAGAGAGGCTAAAAAAGATTAGTCTGAAGTTTGCCTATTTCCTTGACAAATTATGGTAAACAAATACAATAAAAACATAAATTACATTATTTAGAAAGGAAGCCACATCAGAGCAAGAACTTCACGCTAGCTCACATATAGAGCACACTCCCATATTGTCTTATCCATATATATCTATATATGGAATGTCTTACCCATATATGGATATGTGGGCTACCATGAAGTTCTGACCATCAGCCTTAGCTTGTTTACACATGAGACCTCTTTCTTGGTCGAATTGGAATTTGTAGATGTTGGTTTTTGTGGAAGGAGGAAAACTGGAGCCTGAAAAAAACCCTCAGAGTAAGGGAAGAATCAACAAACTCAACCCACATATGGCATCAAGCTGGAATCAAACCCAGGTCACATTGGTGGGAGGTGAGTGATCCCACCACTGTGTCATCTTTGCTTATGGTAAGAAAATCTGCCACTTATTAATTTAACTGCAAAGTATTGTTTTTTACATGACATTCAGAATCATCGTGATGGAAACCTTGTTGTAGTCCATACACAGACCCTGAAATGTACGTGTAGTGATACAAGCCTGTCATCTCTGCTTAAAGTAGTGACTGTTACCTGTTGAAAGCCATACACATATAAAATGGCAGCCTTCCCATACATTGTAAATGCTGCTGTTGTCATGTTCAGCATACTTTACTTTTCTTTTCACTACAAAGAACTGTCGACAGAGCTTCTATGTTAAGATTTACAGTCAGAGATATTGAAATTGGCATGTTGACAGAAGTTCCTTTCTTATACAAAGGTAATGGGATGATGTACAATAACACTTTTGGTGAATTGATTCTTTCAAAACCTTCTTTCTATGTTCTATGTTAAGATTTACAGTCAGAGATATTGAAATTGGCATGTTGACAGAAGTTCCTTTCTTATACAAAGGTAATGGGATGATGTACAATAACACTTTTGGTGAATTGATTCTTTCAAAACCTTCTTTCTATCAGTAACTGAAACATCACCAAGATGTTGGCCCTCAGTAGAGTCTTTTATCTCAACATCATTGACAGAAGGCATGGAAGTCATGGATTCTTCGGTTTCAAAATTTTTCCCATTTTTTTTATATTACTTGTTCATCATCAGAAAACAAATTGAACTGTTTGCTATCTAAACCACCATCAGTGTTAACCCTCTTTTCATACAGGTGACAACCTGTGCTCAAAGTTGCTCCAGGATCGAATTTAGCCAGTTCAGTTTATGAATCTGCCTCAGTCATACTTACCACCATTTTCGTTGATACGCGACTTTGGAAAACAAAATATCCGTGGAAACGTTTCCGAAATATCCGTCAGTCTTGCATGATATCGACAGATCGGATCAAAAACCACCAATCACAGCCACTAGTGTGACCTTCAGGCCTTCTTTACGTCATGCTAGCGGGCTGTGATTGGTGGATTTCGATCTGATCTGTTGATAACACGCAAGACTGATGGAAATTTTGGAAACGTTTCCACAGGTGTTTTGTTTTCGAAAGTCACGTATCAACAAAAAACGGTGGTAATTCATTGCTAACTTGAGCTTCATTGCATTGTTCTTCACAGCTATCACTAGACTGCTGTTGTAAACAAAAAGTGAAATGGCCATCGACATTTTGTGAATGTGAGAATTCAGAGATAACCAAGTTTTGATCAGTCCTACTAGAAGTTGTTTTTATTTTTAAGGCTTCATAAATTGCTGCAGCGTCATGAAATCACTCCTAAAAGGCCCAGTACACAACTCTATTTCATTTATAAATTCGGGCAGTTTACATGACGAATGTGTTCGTTTGTTTGACGTACAAAGGCGGAAGTCCATAGACTCATTATTACTGTGACTTGCATTTATCTTCTCCCGAATTCGACTGAATCATTGTTCCGATTTGTTGACTGACGCTGCATTGCAGTGCAATTTTTTGCAGAACTGGACCCACATAATTTGCGTTCCCAAAACGATGACATTGCAGAATAGCAAAGACCTCGAAATCTGGAAGAAACGAATTAAGAAGCCTCTTCATTACATCCTGGTTTGCAGATTCGACTTTGTCGTTATAGCCGGGACTATTACGCTGTAGCAGAGAGCTGTCTTGTTGTAACATTAAAGGAAACATAGCATACAAACCAACATACCTACAGTCACTTAGGGTTATGTTTGTCACACGGATCTGTCACACGCCATCTTGAAAATGAGCTCGCAATCTGCCAGCGTTTCTATCAGCTGCGCATATTCAATGAGTGGTACGACACTCGCCCCAGTACCTTTACTCTGTCGGGAGATTTTGACATGTTTTGCTACACTTCAAACAATTTGGAGCCAGTTTCACGTCAGAAAACAGCCTTGTAAATATGTTTGATGTTGCTCTGAGTAGTGCTGGAGCAAGTATCGCTCTTGTAACATCGTTTGATGAAAATTTTCCTCCAGAAAACATCATAGATGGGTGAGTAATTTACAGTGAAACACACATTTAAGAATTCATCTGTCTATGCAAGACTTATTTATCCGCGATCCGTAAGCTTATTCGATAATAATTAGAATTAATTAAGCTTATGCAACCCCTCTCTCAGTTGTTTGTTCTCTATATCGGTCATCTGGAATATATTTAAATCTCAAACAGTGGCATGTATGAATTTAACAACATTCTATGCTGTTGTCATGGCAACCACGGTTATTTTACTGTTATTTGCGTCAGGCTAAGTGATCATTGGTGAATATTTATCAAGACGGATAGATAGGTAGATAGATAGATAGATATACCACGATAGTAATTAAAGCTAACAGCTTATTGGGTTGTGTATCTATATGCATTAAAATTAAAATTAATCAATATGCATCTGAAAACAGGATTTAACACTAAGTTACATTTACATAAATCAAATCTACTAAAAGTACAATTAGTAATAGAGAAAATCGGTATCGTGTAAGTCTGTGGTGGAAATGGACAGTGCTTTGAAGTTTAAAAAGTTTAGGAAACCTGTATTGTCTATCAGTTTAGATGGTAGGGCTGTGCATCTTGCACCGAAGATCGAGTGGTCGTTTGTTACTATGTTGTTCCAAAGAGCATAGCCTCTGTATTTAATTGAAAGATTCATAAAATAATCATGAGTTAAAACGTGGTATAACAGCACAGTCTGGTGCCCTTGGCGGGTATCCTGAGGTTTTTGTAGCAAATATGCTCTCACATAAAAGAGATGGTAAATTCTCACTATAAGCGCTATGAAAATTGTAACAGTTCGGTTTTGTACTGAAGTTAAGGTAAATATTCACCAATGTTCACTGACCCTGAGGCAAATAATTGTTTTGGTATAATTTTCAGAGGTGAATACATGTATTAAAGACTAATCTTCATGTTGACAAAGCAATATGTACATGTAACATGAGGTCACTTTGACTTTTTAAGCAAGCCTTGAAGACCGTAGTTTTTGTTTTTATCCTGTCATTCTATTGAAAATTTTAATATTGTATTTTTTAACTTTAAATATTTTTAACTATTTTCAAAATGTAATATTTTTTACAGAGCCTCACTAAATATCAGAACTATCATTTATATTGTTAGCATTAGTGGTTTTGTTACAATTACATGTATCATTATCATAAAAAATTATTGTTGTTAATATTATTATTATTTTTAGCCTTGAGTGCATGTTCTTTAAAAGATTTTTGGTCTAAGGGTAACAGCAGCCATTTTAAAAATTCTCTATCCTTTTGAATATCTCAGACTTCAAGTGATGTCTTTCAAATTAATGAAAAGTTTGTTGAAGCAACTGCCTGCCATGTTTATGTGCCAAGGTGGCAAAAGTGGTGAGCTTAGTAACCAAGCTCAGTAATGTTATACATGTATTCACTACCTAGCACAGTGAATATATTGTCATAAGACAATTCTGATATTCACCTTTGGAAATTACACTTATGAGGCAGGGGTTTCAATAAAGTTTGAAGAAGGCAGCCAGTTTGAGAAGAGTAGGTAACGGTATTGACAAGCCGGGCCGCAAGGCCCCTTTTGCTAGGGGGGTCTGGGGGCATCCCCCCCAGAAAAATTTGAAATCTGGAAGCTCTTTAAACACTATTTCCAGCGTTCTGGGCATCAAATTGTGTATAAATATAAGTACAATTTCTTAGCGCAATGAGGCATGACCTTGATCTTGAAATTGAGGTAAAAAGTACATCCAAGCCCATCAAAATAAATTTTAATTTTGTTTGAAAGATCGTTCTTTAATTACTTCTGTTTAGGCAGAAAGTAGCCGACGTCTCTCATCGAAGAACCGACGCTCTTCGTCAGACGTCGGTGCTTATATTGAAACACCTGTGAGGGGTTATCCCATACCTGTTGACTACAGTTCACACTGTGCAAATCACATGTATTTTTCAGTCAATTAGACACTGGCACTGGAAATTCAAACTTAGTCATTTTGAATTGCCTGTTATCTTGGACTCAAAACCATTTGCCTTACATGTGCCCTTCTGTCAGTGTCTATTGGCTTTTTCACTAATTTGGCCTTAAAATACTTGCTCTTTGAACTTCAAGATAAATGATGTACATGTATATATGTTGTAATTAAAGGATAACTTCAGGGACCAAGTGACACACATGTACATGTACTGTAAATTACAGTTGTGCTGCACGTATAATCTATAATGTGTACAAGGCCTTATTTTGGCCTCGACATCATACTGTGATCTGTCTGGTTTTGTTTCACAGAAGTTTAGATACATTCTGGCCAACAACAGGAATGTTTCCTCAAGAATTCGTCATCAGCTTCACTGCCTTGATGAGCATAGGAAATATTAAAATCTTATCTTCAAACAGTAAGCAGATGCCATTTGCTGGTATAAGAGTGATGGGTAAATGAACTAATCTGCAGAATACCTGTATATTATAGTCTTTGTTTTCCTCTTGATATGAGGTTCAACTTTTAATTAAACTTAATACTATTAAACCCCATATTTCAAGACTTGTATTATCAATGCTGTGATTTCAAACCTCGGCAGACATTCTCGTCATTTTCCATAGACCCAATTTACTGTAATAGGATCATTCTTTACCCCTCCTATGGTTCTATTTGCACTTGAGTATTGAATACTTTTGTGCCATTTGATCATATTATATATTTATTTGTAGTGGATGAGAGGTGACCCCCTTCAAGTGCCTCAAAGACAAACACTTCTCTGTTTTCTAAGTCGTCAAACACACTTGTTTCAATATGCCATATACAGTGTACAGTAGTCAATGAAAGTAAAATAAAGATGAAGAAAGAGCAAACCCAAAACACATGAAAAGTGAAAAAAAATTAAAACTTCATGTAAAATTGTCAGCACCGGTAAATTTGAGGATACTGTACTTATAGTTGAGTGCTACTGCATGCAGTTACATTGTTGATAAGCAATTTTATATTGACAGTTAAAGGCCTTTGCATAGAAAAAAGCAGCAAAACAGAGCCAGTGGACTTTGAACCCCTTGTGGATAAAGGTACTGGTAATAACTTGGTTATTAAATAAATCTGTTACGTATGCTGTATTCCAAAGACATAAGTAGTTTCCCTGGCTGTCTTTCTTGTTTGTTTATTTGTTTGGTTGCTCTGTTATGCAGTATGTACATTTACATACATTGCACAATGGGGGTGTTTTCATGTCATCAAAAATTCCTGAAGTTTTGGTTCAAAGGAAAATGGTTAATGCATTTCCAGTACACTATACTGGAAAATTACACTAAAGTAGACGTTGTGAGTGTCTTTCTCTCCATAATTGGGGCAAACCCAAAACACAACGTTTTCTTCCAAGCTGATATTTCTTTGATATTTTGTTTAATTATGGCCTGGAAAGTACTCCATGGTCTTCTTGCAGCCCGTTTTTTCTCTAAGGGTCACTTACAGTACCGCTCAGAACTAAGCGAACCTAAAACGCGTGTACTCAACGAACCCCTAACGCGTTAAAATGCCCAACGCGTTATTGCCCACGCAAAAGGGCCACGCGTTTCTGTCAACGCGTTAGCCTTTGTTATTCATAACCAATATTCCTTTTGTGCTGCTTTGTTATGGTGAACAAAGCACGACCTCAGTTCAAAACAAATGCATGATTTGTAAATCCATGCAAAAGCGAAATTCAAGTTACCCTGCGAGCAGAGGTCTCTTCGATCTTCCTCTCTCTGCTCGCAGGGTAAATTCAAATAAAAACACAGCGAATTGCAAGCGCGGTAAAAAAAAAAAACAAAACCTTTCGCAGAACCGCTTTATAACGCTATCACTGAAATAAAGTTCTTATCCTATCTTAATAAGCCGCCAAATGATGTTGCCGCAGTACGCGGCGCAAGTTTTAATCTTCGATTGGTTCACCTTGTTGATTATTCCGCTTTATACCGCAAAAAGACAAAACCGTCTTCGCCGTATAAAAAAAAACCTCTCTGCCTTGTGAAAACGTAATTCTGTTCTCAAACCCATCGTGGCATCCCTAGTCAGCGAAAATTTCGCTGTATCGGATGACAGTATAAATGATAGGGAATATGCAAATCACGACAAAATGAACAACAGATTGAAACCTAGACGATTTCACTTAACCCGGCGCGTGATAACTGACCTAGGAAAAAAAACCTTTTCTTGCCATTTGAAGTTGCCTCGTGAAAACGTAACTCTGTTCTCAAACCGATCATGGCATTCATAATTGGCGAAAATTTCGCTGTATCGGATGGAAGTAATCACATACAGTAGTGATAGCAAATATGCAAATCGCGACAAAATAAACAACAGATTGAAAGCCAGACGATTTCAATTAACCCGGCGCCTGATAACCGACGTAACTGGAGAAAGTCTGTAAATTACGCAAGGACGAAAAAAACCTACTTGAGCCTTCTAAGTTAAATCACCAACGAATTTAAGTTAACGCTTATTAAATGGCGATCAGTTCCATTCAGTTCAAGCAATAAAAGCAGCCCGTTGAATGAAAATTATGACGTCCACTGCACTGCGATATTTGATACTGTGAAATTTCCTTTCTCCACCGGAGTCAAACTTCAACAGCTTAAAGCAACGTTGTGTGAATTATAAAAACAAACATCGTGTCAAGGTTTTTGAACAACCGTGACCGAATTCCCACAGAAGCGTCGAAATGTATTGAGAGTATTTGATGTTTGTTTGGAAATACAACGCGACTCTAAAAATTATTTTGGATTTGTAGTGGACAAATTCTCGGAACATCACCACGTTCTCGATTCTTGCGTGATCCGCTCGCTGGTCACGGTCTCAAGAAGACAAAATGCCCAGCAGTTAAGTTCGGATACAACTGTAATTCCGGCGAATTCCTCTTCCGCAAATCCAAAATATTGCTTTATACAATCGCTTTGCATTTTTTGTGTTAAAATTCTGTCAGACTGCTGGATATCTAGGTTTTTGAAAACAATCCCGGCTGCCAGGTGTCCCGACACGATAAGGATCTTTTAAGATCTTGAAAAACAATATAAATCTCACGATGTTGTCTGTTGTTTTTCTTTCCACGGCGCCATCTGAAAACTATTTTATTATTAAGTTGAATGAATCCAAACAGACAAAACAAAATGGTCTGAATGTAACCGTCGCTATATTCAGCCGGTACAAAAGAATTAGAACTTGTCTGCTCCTTGAAAACAAATCATGTTCATATATATCGAATGTTACCTGTAGGAAAGATCGTTAACTTCCTTTCACACAGTAACAAAAGAAGCAAACAATAACCAAGCTCATACATACTAATGCGTTTACTTCAACGCGTTATAACGCGAAGTTCAAACGCATTCTAACGCAGCAAAACGCGTGCGCGCGTTTAACCCTTCGCGTTAAGAACGCGCGTTCGATGTTCGTTTAGTTCTGAGCGGTACTGTAGGGGGTGTTTACATGACACCGGGGCGACTTTCGCCCCGGAGCGAGTTCACTCCGGTTCCCTCTCATGGCTCTACATTTGTTTACATGATACTGCCACAAAATGTTATGCCGGCGCGGGTCACCCCAGCGTGAGTTCACCCCAGTTCTCGCACTGGGGCGAGAATTTCACTCCGGTATGAAATCTCGCAACGGTATCATATAAACGCAAAACGACCACCCATTTCAGTGTGAAATCGGTCTGCCGGTAGACTGGAACGGGTAGCGCATGCGTAATGTTTACGATTTTGAAGCAAACGTGTATTTTATCAACATGAAATGTACCATTAAATAACAAGATATGAAATGACCCAGTCATCATGTAAACGCGATACGAAATCAAAAAGTCATCCCAGTGTGAAACTCGCGCCGGTGCGAGTTTTCTCATGTAAACACCCCCTTAGATGCCCGGGCTTAGAATTCGCTGCTCGTTTTCACGGCTTTGCCACTTTGTGCGCTCGCATTCTAAACCAAATTAACCAAATTATTAACCCGCCAAGCTTCGCAGGCTAAGATGAGTGTTTAGTCATTGCGAGCACTAAAGAGTGGTATGGCAGTATGGCCAAGTAGGGAAGAAGGCAAGACAAGAAAAAACCTCATGCCTGTCGCACCCATGTGTTCTCTCATTCTCCTTTAGGCTAAATTGTCTCTCATCATAATCCCTGCTGAAATTTCGAGAGAAACACAGATTGCCAGCAGTCTAAGTATTCCACGTCAAACAGATCAGGACAAGTATCTGACTCCTCCTGAAGACTGAAAATTGTTTTACATCATAAAACCAATAAAAATCTCAGGGATTTTAGATTACATTACTTGCAAAATAAGTTTAGATGATTTTAATTTTAGTCAAAAAGTTATATGTATCTGAAAATAAAACCATCTGAAATTATCAAGCATCTGAAATTTTTATGGGTCCAAAATATTTGCGGTACAGTATAGAACCTTGAAATTGCTCCAAAATTCTTAGTTTTCTCTATGCCGGGAACTCTACACTGTATTTGAGACACTGCTTGACATGAATAATGGCTTACAGTATTAGAATTTAGGTTAAAATTATGCAGTGGACAATATTGTGAATTGAAAAGATTAATTTTGTTTCAGAGTATGAACATACAGAAGGTCAATTGCAGAGGGATGAAATACAGGTAGAGTCAAGTTTAAATTGTCAAATGCATAACATGAGCATAAAAAAATATCCTGGCATCTTGACTTCATGCTTGGGCAATAACCCTAGTTTATTATTTGGTGTTTGTTTGTAGCCGATATAGCACACACTCTGAATGGCTAAATCCTAGGGTATTATTCTCCTATATATGATACCCAGTAACTGAATACAGGCATGAAAAAACAAAGGAAAGGCCTCGTAATAAACAACTTGCGTCAATTATCCTCAAATGTTCCATCTTTACACTATCACATGGTCAATACAACAAGGTCTTTGTGAGAGATTTTTCCTTCTCAAAACTCATTAATAATTCATCAAGTTAAAACAAAGAAAATCACAACCGTGGAGGAGGTTTGGATACCCTGTCTTACATGTAATTAGCATAGATTTTGACGATTTTAATTCTCCATTTACTCCTTAGATTTTGTTTCGATTGAGAAGACATCAGACACTTGAGACAGTGTTTCATCAGCTATTCAAACACCTCAAATTTCATCAAAAATACTCTGCTGTGTGTCATGTTTTCAACTCTCTTCATGGTGTTTGGAAATCCCAATGAAACACTGTCTCTCGTGTCTGATATGTGTATTACATAAAGACCCCACTCCTGGTTATATGAGTTATTCATCAAGCATGAAGTCAAGATGGCTGGATATTAGCTAAGTTCTTTTTTTTTGCTTCTTTATGGTCTGGACTCAGATGGAGTCAAGGTCCATAAACTTGCAAGAGAAGATCAAGGCCAATATCCAGCCATCTTGACCAAACAAGCTTGGTCAATAAAAGATTTATTATATGCCTTTCAAGGAAATTTTGTGGTACACAGGGGGTAGTCGCAATCAGGCAAGATACATGTAGTACCGTCTTGCTCACTCAGGTAGCCAATCATAGTGCAGGATTTGGTTCATCTTGCCTGCTCATGGAGCTAGCCATAATTTAATACAATAATATAATTACCGTAATCTAATTAGTTAATCTTTAAATCTTCTAATTGACTTGACACGTTAATCATCACATTGTCACATGTTGTACCAAGTATTGTTTGAAGAGTGATTACAGTTTTGTTTTTCTTTCCCCTTCAGATTCCTGTTACTTCTGCTTCTCATCTGAGATTTCTGATCAAGAGTGGATTTGATCATTTTGTCTCGATCCATAACGTCAGTGTTGATGGCACAGCAGTACATTGAACACAACAACACATTCATGCAAACCAGTGATCAATATTATTTATTCCAAGCATTTTACGTGTTAATAGGAAAAGACTATACTTGTTCTGGCCTTTTGTAGATATAAATAATTTTCATAAGAAAAACTGAACAATGAGATTCATTTAGCCTTAATGCCTTAGTATCACGTTGACCTGCATCAATTAATAGTACATAATTCTTTAATTACATTACACTCTGATCATGTTTTGTGTTTTTGCAGATGATATTGTTAATTTCTTACCGAAAATGAATGCAGTGCAGTGAGTCTCTAAGTCTCTCACTATCCCATAATAGACCATTTTTACAGTTCTTTGCTCAGTACAGTAGCTTGGCCTTTGAATAGCAGCGAGGCTGGAGGTGGCCTTGCTTGAATGATACAGACCTCTATGGTTTTGTCATGTAAATGCACCTACTTAGCATTAAAATAACTTGATATACACAACAAAAGCAGTGAGGTCTGTATCAAAACAAGGTCACCTCCAGCCTTGTTGCCATTCAAAGGCCAGGTAGCTGAGCAGACAACTGTAAAATGGCCTATTGTTTTTGTGCAATTCAGCTTCTTGAGTGGACATTTTGCAGAGTGAAACTGAAGTAAATCCCCAACCTATAAATCACCTGTTCTATAAACAGACAATTCACTTTAAAGGGGCTCAGTCACGGCATCTTGAGTTATTTTGAACATCGAAAAAATAACCGTTAAATTGAAGGAAACCTAAAAATAACACTTTATAAAGATAGAAAAACATCAAAGAGATAATAATAAACCATAAAAGGAACAAGGATGGTTAAGGATGGGGAAGATTGACACGAATTACAAACAACGAATTTGAAAAGTTTAGCTAAGCTTTTCAAACGTGACTGAGCCCCTTTTAAATTGGAGACAAAACATCATTCACCATTTAAAGGAATTGTACCATGAATCATCAGGTGCAAAGCTGATTCCTTCTTCCACTACAAAGTGAAAAATTCAGACGTGTCACGTTATTCTTAGAAGTTGTTTGTAGTGCCGCAAGGGCTGGTTTGCTGCAAGAGCTTGTTATTTGGAGTGAGTGATAGGGATTCACAGTTTTCGTCTTATGCAGATTCTACTATATTTCTTTTTTGTCACAGAATCTTAATCCTTGATAAAAGTTCAAATTGTCCAAAGCTTAATTTTTTTCCTTTGTGACAAAGATTTAATCTCGGCTATGAAAATAGACAAACCCTAGATGATTTGCATAAATTTTGTTCGGAAATGAAGCACCGTAATGTAAATACATGTTGTCTCTGTCACTATTTTACTTAAAACTCTTCAAGTAACCTTCACAACTGTTACTAATTTCGTATTCTGCATTGTCTATTGGGATGTTCCGCCTCGAGTTGGTTGGATTTCTTCATCTTTTACAGGCGAAAAAATTGCTTTTGGCTTTTTTGGTTGATCAACTTTTTCAACCGGCCTTAAACCAGGTTGAAACAAAATTACGTGTTATGGCACGTGATTGTAAAAGAACTATTCCCAGGAGTCGATATAACGTGTGCTCTGATTGGCTTATTCGTTCTCTTGGTGGGCGGAAGAGCAAACTTAGAATACTTTGATCGAATACAACTGGAATTTTAATCTGAGCCGTTTAGTTAACGATATAACCAACCTCGTTCCCAGGGTCTCTCTTCCTCCCGCCCCACTCTCTCTCTCTCGCTCCTGGGGGCGGGAGAAAGATAGACCCTGGGAATGAGGTTTCGATATAAAAATGCAATACAGTCTTTTTCATTGGGACTTGGCTGCTCTCGGTTGGTTATGTCAAGACCTCGGGCTGATATTGTCCTCCCAGTAAGCCCACAACCAATCAATCAATCAATCACTTAATTATTTAATCTTAATATAATTTTAGCCTTTTTGTTCTTTTTCCTTAAGTCCTTTGACCTGAAAAGTAGTTTTTCTAGCAGGAAGTGTTCCATAAACTTTGAAAGCAGCTTCTTCGTATTGCCTTTGATACAGCTCTTGTTCTTCGCTCATCCGACGATATTTTTCTAGCATTTCATCTGTCAGATGTCGAAATCTGAATTTCCTTTCCTTATTTTCTTGCTTGATGTCATTCTTTTCTTCGGTCAGTTGTTTGGAAGGGCTTGCTTTTTTCTGCTCACCTGAAAAAATCGCATCCATCTTTGACCTGAATAAAAGATAAAAAAAAAAAGATATCAAGCAAAGATCAAGAAAAAACTCACTACAATACATTAACACAAAGTAGAAATAACTCTCAATAAAGAAACATTTTTCAATTTACAAAACATGTTTCGACATTCTCATGTCATCTTCAGTTGCAAATGAATTTTATATTTAGGTACGTTACAAAAGTACGCGTCAAAACTTTCGTTACAATTTGATTATGAAATACACGGAAAACAAAAACAGCGCGCGCATATTAGACAAGAACAAAATAAAAGACAAAAGGAACAACATGTCTAGAAAAGATTATTTCTTATCGATTTCCCTTTTCATTGTGAAACGAATACTCGGGTGCCTGGCGTTGATATAATCAAAGAACATGAACGCGTCTTCCTCATTATTGAACAAACAAATGGTGTCATCAACACAGCGTCTATAGAACAGAACTTTAGAGGACTAACCATAAGGAGGTTTGCAAGGACTGGAGCAAGGTATAGAAAAAGCAATAAAACGATCGATTTGAAACAGTGGATCCCAACTAGATTTCAAAACTTTCTGCATAGTTGCAAACATCGATTTTTGAAGCGTTCAGTTTGCTTTAATCAACTCCTTGAATCATACTTGATTCAATACGGTTTTTTCGAGATTTTTCGACTAGTACATACAAATATCGATATACCCTTACACAGTTCTGACAACGCAGTTAAATTGCTGCAGTTTTCTTCAGTCGTTCATCTGATGTATAGAAACTTGTAATTTTTAAATTCGGTTTTCACATTTTCCTTGTCAAAAACATTGGATGTACTGTCTCGCGTGGGAAAATCATGCCCAGAAGACTACTCGGTACTCTACCGGTTCCCTGCCTAAGGTTTGTTTTCTAACATGTTGAGGAATTCCATTCTGTACACCATTTGATCCCAAAGCTCTGTTCTGCGGACTAATCCAACACTCTTATCTGTCTAACTAAACTGAGTACTTTTCTCTGGCAAACGTAATTAATCGCTATACTCTACCTGATCAAAGCTTTGATCATGGCAATAGATATACTTTTTGGTACAAGGTCTTTACAATATTAAGGGGTTACCTTTTTCTGAAGATAAATGACTATGGACATCAGAGTTAAAATTTGTGCTTGACTCTGATGTCCATCCCTGACTGCAGTTTCAGTATTTTTAGTTTAATAAATGACTATATTTACCTTAATTTTTCTTGCCCGTTGTCCGTTGAGCTGAATTCAGTATCGCGAGCCCGGTTACTTTTACCTGTTTTCAACCGTATTGGGAGAGTTGCTTTTATAACACCGTTGTTGTGAATAACATCTTTAATCGGCCCTTTTGAAGCTTTCTTGAGCAATGCTCCCATATCATGTTTTTGAGTATTTCCACAGACGTAAGTAGGTAACCTTGACGCTTACAATTTCTTCTTGCTGTCACAACATCGGAGTACCTCCAAGAAAGCCGCGATGGACTTATTTTTTGTGTTCAATATGAAAAACAAAGTAAAGCGTCAACGTTGCTGACGTCATCATCAATTCTGGGCCACACCCAGAGGAACAATGCTATATTTGCGCCCACACCTATGAATTGGTTGGTAGGTTATACATCTTTTAAACCGACATGGCTATTATTATCTCCCCAGCGTATCTTTTATGATTGTACTGAGGTATGGAAAGAGATACATGCCATGTAAGGTTATTCTGTGAATTCCAAATGGCATATCTTTTACACTGCCACGTGTGTCAGTAAGACATCAGACCACTTCTCGAAGCAAGTAGCGACAGATTTGTTTTTATTTTCAGTATCAAAAACAGATAATACCGACAACAATGACGACGGTTTTCGTTTGTGATCACACCTAGAACACCAACTACCGTCAGCGCAATTGATGTCAATATTGTTGACGTCAGTGTCATTTCCGGACCACGCTCAAACAAACACATGGCAACGTTCATCATCGACCTAACGGCGATATTTCTAAAACGTCTATTTTTATCAATTTGTCCATGTTATGGACCTGCGGAAAGAATTGAAATATTTCTAGACGTGCTTTAAATCATTGAAGTCTTATTTCATGACTCAGGGGCACCTCCATTCAAAGCTGATAAAAAGCCCTAACGTTACATCAATAATATGTTTTACCAAAATTATGGCTCATACTTAAATTGAAAACAAATGTATAAATATTTAAGGAGGTCTTCCGTCAAAGTCATGCAGGAAGTACAAAAGAAAATAGCACAATATTGAAGCTCGGTTTTAAAAGCCTATGGAATCGTTACTGTGTATGAAAATTCTTAAAGTTTCCAAGAGATCGAATCCAAGAAAGAACCAAGCAAGATCGGATAGATGGAAATATATGCAATAGAATTTTATTGCTAGGTTTACAGTGTACTTTATTCCTCACCTGGGCAGGCAAGTGAGAATCCATTTCACGTTACGATACGTATTACAATTTTGGTTGCAATTTATAAACGGTTAACATCGATATCACGATAAAAGGTTAGCTATAGAACCACGCGTTTTGGTCTCAGGTTTTTTAGACAGGTTTTTAGTAGGAAGTTTTCCACAAACTCTGAAGGCAACTTCTTCATATTGTCTTTGATACAGGTCTACGTGTCCCCCCATTCGACGATATTTTTCTAGCATTGCCTTCGTCAGATATCAGGATTGCTTACGTTTTTGTCTCCCGTCAGTACAAGTTGGACGGGCTTGACTTTTCCTTTTTAACCCCAAAACATCCATATTTCGACATATTTGTCTTGTAGTGATAAACTGAAGAAGTCGAGAACAAACAAGAAGGTAAATTTGGAAAGAAGTTCATATAGACTCCTGACTGGAATATCTGGCAATGCAAGAGAGTCTGACAAAATTATATCCGTCACGTCTCCAACAATGTTACGAGGATAGAGATTTTCACAAGTGATGAAAACTTCCAATTTTGGGTCGAAGACGAATGTTCTGAGGAATGCAAACACTATTTTTTAGACCTGATTGCGATCATCAGGAAGAAACAAATTGTGAAAAAATGGCGCATTGTAATGAGAGGGAATTTTAAAACAGATTGGTAAAATAATCAGTACCATTGCCTGGTGCTTCAGCTTAGGGGACAATTCATTTGAATGAAAATTTTGTGTTTAATTTGAAATTTTGTTATGTGGTTATGGGGTTTGGAAGATAAACTAGAAGGAATGTTCCCATTTTTGGAACACAGCTTGCTCTGAGGTTTGGTGACCCCATTTCTTCGCGTGTTCAATAAAACGTTGACTTTTTAATAGCTGCCATTGCACCCTATCGACATTAACAAGATTTTGGATAATTTTTTTTGTCTGTAGAACAGATAACCCATTAGAAAGAACACGTGTGTAAACTGAGAGAAAATATATAGGCCTCGTTACTTAAGCATGTCGGGTGAAATTAAGGGTTAAAGAAACGCATGCGAGTGTCTTAATTTGTCAGAAAGATTCCTTTGCAAAATATCATGATTTGTGAGTATCTCGCAGGTCAATTACATTTGCCTCAGCCTTCAGCTTCGGAAAATAATTGATCTGCTTGCCACTGAAAAATCACAACTGAATGTGTTCAAACTCGCCCAGTAATTGTGAATTATTTAATTTCTAACCGAACTATTTTTTTGAAACTACTTGCTTACTGGGTAATTAGAGATTGGGACTAATTAAATGGCTAATAAATAATTGGCGCTATTGAACTTCGACGATACTGAGTTATTAGATATGATAAATTTTCCAAAAAACATTTAAGAGAAACACTGACCATATTTGGAGTTGTGAAAGCTTTTTACGTAAGAAGCCTTTTAGTTCGAGAAAAACATAACCATATTTGGAGATCGTTCTCAAGGAAACAGGCTATATTTAATGTTGACGTCATTAGCTTGTTAATTCCATAAAAACAATTATAATATCAATAATAAAAATAATAATAAAAATAATGACTCTTATAGTTCATTTATACAGCGCACACATCCATTCTTTGCTCTTTACAAAACTGTCCCTAAAAACATTATATTTGGACACAAAATACTTGCAAGCAGGTAATTAAATCACGCTTATCAAGAGAAACAAGACAATGCAGTAAATAATATGGAGTGCAACGACTTCAGTTCACGGTATGGCGGACGTGAGAAAAAAACGAGCCTAGGCACATATATATATTTAGCAAAATGGAAGAAATCACGTTTCTTGTTATAAAAGTAAAGTTAAAGTCTGCGTTCGAAACTCATCTGTGTGGAGCTTATCTCAAGTATGTTTACTTTACCAGGAATTAACACTGTATTCATCACTAATGACGTCATACTTTGTTTATGAAAGTGAACTTAAAAACAAATCTTTTGCGGCTTTTTTCTGAGTGATCCGATGTGTGTTGGCTGCCGACTCAGGAAATGTGCATTTCCAATGAGGTTGAGGCTTTGCCAACGTCATGAAAGAATTGTTTACGAGAACTTCGTATTCAATTGTATCGGCGAAGGCTTGGTATTGAAAACAAAATCGGCGGGTATAAAATGTGGATTAGCTGGGAAGTTTTTCCGGTGATTAGAGCAATCTTTCAGACAGCGAGAAGCTGAAAAGACAAACTAAGGTATGAATGATTATTTGTCTTTGCTATGATGTAAGAATAGTCTGTATTAGTATGTACTAAAACAGTGGATCGCGTTGAAGGAGCGCCCTGATTGGCTCGTCAAACTCCGAATATCCTTTGCTATTTACTTCCGAGCAACTCGGGAAAAAATGGCGTCCCGGTTTGCATCCGTGACAAGGAAACAAATCATCCAAATTAATTTTTTTGTGGTGTGTATATTCTCACTGGTTTAGTATATACTAAAACAATTCGGTGAATAGTTGTTAACTATGGAGCATAGCTAACAAGATTAATCTAGTATTGAAATATGCGCAGAAAAAGAATAAAAAAGACTCTTTTTTGCCGATTTGTAGCCATTTGTTTGGGAAGAAAAAAAATGGCATTTCATTTTGCTCGTTTATGTTTTCTCGAATGTTCTTTAATTCGTTTGCTTTTTCGTTAGTTGGTTTCTTTGCTTGCTTGCTTACCCGTTGATTGACTGACTGACTCATTGACTGACTCACTGACTGACTGACTGACTGACTGACTCTCTGACTCACTGACTCACTGACTCACTGACTCACTGACTCACTGACTCACTGACTCACTGACTCACTGACTCACTGACTCACTGACTCACTGACTCACTGACTCACTGACTCGCTGACTCGCTGACTCGCTGACTCACTGACTCACTGACGGACTCACTGACTCACTGACGGACTCACTGACTCACTGACGGACTCACTGACTCACTGACTCACTGACTGATTGACTGACTCACTGACTGATTGACTGACTCACTGACTGACTCACTGACTGACTCACTGACTGGTTGCCTGGTTGACTGACTGATTGACTGACTGACTGGTTTACTGGTTTACTGACTGACTGACTGACCGACCGACCGATTGATTGATTGATTGATTGATTGATTGATTGATTGGTTGATTGATTGATTGATTGATTGATTGATTGATTGATTGATTGACTGACCGTCCGATTGATTAGATCCAACATGGATGCCAGCTGTTCGAGCCAGCAAAACAAAGAAGACCCGACCTTGCCAAAAAGGGAAGAGAAGAAGGACTGCAAACAGGACAATAAGGAACGAAAACTCCAATTTCGACATCTGTCGGATCAAATGCTGGAAAAATATCGTCGATTGAGTGAAGACGCAGACCTGAATCAAAAACAATATGAAGAAGCTGCTTTGAAGGTTTATGGAACACCTCCTACTAGAAAACCGTCTTCCTGTCAGAAAGAAAAGAAGAATGAAGAGCAAAAAAAATAACATTGAAAGCGTTACTCTATACGCTGAAACTATGTTATACTGTAATTGTTGTCTGCGTAGGGGCCAAGTGGTCCTTAATATAATAGTATTCCCGTTGATATTTATTTGTACAACTGTATGCAAACGCGTTTTAATCTTTCAAGCACTGATTTATTTACGATGAAATGATTTGAATGCCGAGTGTTGTCGAGTGGTATAACTTAACACTGTTTGATTTTAAGGCGATTCGCTCGCTTTATTGAGATTCTGCTGTATACTTAAACAGTTTGCTCATGGTTTTGCAACCCCGCACGTCTGTACAGAGCAGCCAAGTTGTAGAACAGCTTGCGGCCTTCTATCCGATTTGCGACGGGCAGCATTATGCCTAAATGATTTCATAACTACACGGCATCCTCAAAAATGAAATTTTTTACTGGAATGTGAATGTAATACTGTAATATTATCGCGCTTTATTTGTTCGTTTGTACGTTTGTTTGTTTGTTAGTTATTTTAACTAATCAGACCGCCTTTAAGGTAGTTCTAAAGGCTAGAAAATGATCATGAAAAATTAAAACTGGTGAAGCTGTTGACCCAGTACTGAATTGAACTCCTTTGACTTGTTCTGGTTAATCGTAGAATTCTATTAATCAGTGAGTAATCAAATCACAGCAGTTTGAAAGTAAGACGGTCAAAATCGGAGTTTGGCCGGGTTAACAAAAAGAAAAAAGACATAAACATGAAAATTAAATGAAGAAGGAAAAACATATATCGAAGATCTGCCCCGGCCCGGGTCCCGGCTCCGGCCCCGACCCCGATTCAAGCCCTGACCCCGAGTCTGTATTTTACGAACACCTGTTAGGTGGTGGTACATTGCGCAAACCGTCTTCTGTTCTTTCTAAACCACAGACCGCCTTCGTTTTCTCCTAAAAACCGCAAGCACCCTACAAGGAGGATGATTTTCATCATAACCGACCTTTTAACAGTTCGTAACAAATTCTTTATATGTTAGCTCAATAATCGTATATCTTCTCATAAACACAACGAGATCTTAAGAAAAGATCAGTTTTTTCCTTAGTTCATTGAGTTAGAAGCGAACAAATAAAATTGCTCTTCCTTAATCTCCGCTCAGTTAGAATTGTCATTTGAAAACATTAACAGTCAACCGTCAATTGACATTTATACCTGAGCGGAGATTAAGGAAGAGCAATTTTCGCTTTCTTTGCCACCGCAATACTTCAATTTTGACAGAAGTAGAACATTTCAGAGGAAATCATACTTCATACAGGTACAACGAAGCTACAGATTATTTACACGTCGTTTGCGACACCCGGGGAACCGGTCCTGCCTTAAAAGTTTCTATCCGTGCGAGGTCTGGGTCAATGTGAGCTTAGTCGCAAGCCTAAGAAGAGCGAGACGTGGAAAGGAGTTTTAGCTCACTGGCGATCAGTGTCTTATTTGCGGAGGCATGGAGCGAGGGAGGGTATGCTCTCAGGTCAGCCTTTACGACACGACTGCATGGAAGGGCTACCCTAAAATACCAAACCGATCCTGGGGCCCGTTTCTCGACGCTCCCGGTAATTACCGGGCCCGTAAAGGTGTTTTGTTTTCCATTCCAGATGGGATTTTCAAAAGTTTTGAATATTATACAGTAAAGTTATTAGCTAAAGAAACAAAATGGACTTTATTACCGTTCAGAACACACCCTACTTCTCTTGAGATTTTGATTTTAAAATCTGATTCCGGGCCCGTTAAGTCAGTGGTCTTTCGAGAAACGGGACCCTGGAACCCATTTCTCGAAAGCCCTGGGAACTTTTCGGACCCGTAAGGCCATTTTTAGTTCATCTGTATCTAAAAACGGAGAAGTGTATACGCCTGAAACTTCTTGTATGAAGGGAACCTCTGTTTATATTAAGAATATGTGAATAAAACTGCTCTATAATCATAAGGTTCAAGATTTTGCCATGGCTTTACGGACCCGAGAAGTTCTCGGGGCTTTCGAGAAACGAACCCCTGGTTTCCGGATTCTGTTAACTCTAGGAAAGAATACAGTTTCGACGTACTTCACGTAGACTTTCAAGGATTTTATAAGCAAAAGTAGAGCTGTGCCAAGTTCACGAAATAAGTGTCGTCCGGGTAGAAAGTGTCTTTCAGTTAAATAATAGTTCTAGCTAATCAGCTTAAGCCGAGTTCCTGATCAGAATGTTAGATTCCTATATTCACCTCTGAAAATTACATCAAAGAAAAAGAACGCTCGCTTGGACTTGATAAGAGCCGCTATATTAACTATTGGACATTTAATCGTATCGTTCTCAAAAACGTTAACAGATCTCCAAACCTTTTTCACACGCTAAAGCAAGAAAAAGTCAAGCATTGTTTTTGACAAAGGGAACAGAGATAGTTTATTTATCTGTATTGTTCTACATTGCAAGCAAAGGTTCCCCTCTAGACCCCTAGCGATGTCGTGCAAATGTCATATCTGTTCCAAATTATCCATGACTTAGTTTTATTAGTGTTATAAATGTCTTGACTGTAATTTCACCACTGCAAAAAATTGTTTACCAGCCCCTCAGTAAATCTCAGACTCGTGGCTGTTTCGAAGAGCAGATCTTTATAAGAGGTATTTTCACAAATGTTCTCGACAGTAAAATTGAAAACGAAAAAAGATATATCGTTATTTCGGTATCACCTTTTCCATCCTCTCGACCAGTTTGATTGCAACCTCGTTCCCGGGGCCTTTTCCCTGGCTTGGGGGCGGGGTGCCCCGCCCCCAAGCCAGGGAAAAGGCCCTGGGGATGAGGTTGGTTTGATTGCAAAAAGGATGACAGGACACACCTTTATCCATGACTCTCGCGTTATGTTCTCATAAATACATCTTATTTTGATGCTGAAGTTCTTCCATAAACTTGGTCTCCTGATCAGGAGGTAAGTCATAAAAAATCCTGCTTTTATCAACTTTATTTCGCAAGCTCACCAATTCTTTCATGTTTGGCTCGTCAAAGTTTGCGGACCAAATCGTTAATGTGTATTGATCTGAGAGACTAAGAAGCCATATGATCTGCTCCATTGAGTTACCAATCATGTTGGCTCTGACAGCGAAGGTGACAAGTTGTGATATGTCAGACAGCAAATCCTTCATTGGTTTAACAAAATGCCATTCATAGCGATCATTGTCCACAAAAACATGTTTTTCAGTTTTCCACCCAACGGAGAGGACAGCTGAAGGGTAATATTTGACACAAAGAGAAAGAAAAACATTGGGATCAATAAATGCATTACTGCATTGAGTATCTTTGTGGCATGGACCAGGCAGGATATCAGCATTCAACCATACCGGATTCCGCACTTCCTGCCTAGAGGTTATATCTAAGAGAATTTTCAATGAAGGTTCAATTGCAGCTACACTCTTGAAATCCAACTTGATACCTTTAGTTGTCCCAATGGTTTCTTTGAGAAATTGCTCAAGAGAAAGGTCACTTTCGGTATCAGGAGGATGAGCCATAATTGGTGTTCCATCAGCAGGGTGCAGCAAAACATCTGCCTCCAGCATCATGGCCTTTCCAGATAAGGCTTCCTGAAGTTTTTTATGACTGTTCACTGCATGGGCCCAACGCAACTCCAAACCATCCTCAAGATGAAAAAACTTGAGTACATCCACTGGAAGGTGATTATGATTGGTTCTCATTCTCCCCTCCATCAAGCTGGACTTTAAGAGCCTGGTGCCAACAACCTTTATGATGTTAAGTCAAAATGACACAAAGTTATAATGTCAAAATAACACAAAGCAAAACAAAAGTCCAGTGGCAGACCAAGGCTTTCACGAAAACAGGTTCGAGTGGGGTTTTCTCTCTTGAATAAATTAACTCGATAAATTAAATTGCAAAAAATGAATAAATTATTCCCCCCCTGCCCCCTTACATTCACACCACAAATGCCCTTAGGTCCACCACAACAATCCAGGTTTTCTTCAAACGCCCCTACGCTCCCCCAGGCAGCCCCCCTACCCCAACCATCCACATCACAGATGCTCTTAGATCCACTGCGACAATGCATGTCTTCAGATTTAAAGGGCCAGACAGAAAGCTGGTATTGAACAAAATGAATGACAATCAGATGTACTGCTAGAAAGCCCTTACAAAAGTAAAAGGAGACAAAAGGACGGTCATAACATTATGAGAAGCTGCAGATGGAGTTGAATCAGTTCTATGACATCTCGACATCAAAACTAACTTATATCACCTTATTTCTGTGTGTTCTTGGAGTCCGTTTAAAGCTATTTAGGCGAGTTATTATGAATCAAAACCAAGCTATGTATTTGATTTGTATTTTCACATGTAAATTTGCAATGAAAAGCACGACCATGCGATATGGGCCGCTGTGACCAAAGACAAAAAGCTAAGCCATAAATTGTTAATTGAAAATTCTCACAGCTCCCTTCCACCCTTACAAACAACAAATCATACTTAACCTTATCTTCGGGAAACTGGAAAAAGCTATGGACTAACCCAGCCACTACAAAGAACAGCGTTAACGCCACAACACCGATTAAAATTTTCCCCTCCGTCATCGAAAACAATCGGCGGCCATTTTGTTAGTTCCCAGACTACATCTGTCGGTTAACTTGACACAGGCCTGGAACGATAAACACATAAACATGGCGGATGAAGTTGGCAGAAGACGGCTATGAAAGAAGGAGTTGTTCTCACACGATGGATCATCCTTGTTCTCCTTTTAATTATCTCTGTCACGTTTATGTGCTTGCAAATATTATCTCTTAAAGCAATTGATAACACGGTACGTTAGAAGTAAAAATGATAAACTTAAGTACGATACTACTGTCCTAGTTCAACGATACAAATAATGTTGAAGACTCCAATATTTAATTAAGCTTGTAGATTCGGTATTGTTTTGATGCAAGTAAAGCGTTAGTCAGATCAATTTAGGCTTAAGGTTATGTAACCCAAGTCGATCTATCTTCAGATCTAATAGTGTACAATTAATATTATAAATAATTTTTTTTTTTGCTTTCTCCAACAGTTCATTTCTAGATTTCGAGTTTTAGAGAGCCTTCGAGGTTTGCTCCCGCATCGAAACCAAAGGAAAGTGTTGGTATGTATTGGTAGTAGCGCCTTAATTAGTGAAAAACTTTTAAGTCTTTGAGGATCTTGCACAATGGTTAAAGAGCTTGGAAGATCTTTGAAAAATCTTGCAAAGATCCTTAAGTAGTTATAAGATCTTGGTAAGATCTTGGATATTGTTATAAGCATCTGGTAAGAATGTTAAAAATCCTTATAAATCCAGAAATATCATCGACCAATATCTTTGTAGATCATGATTAAGACCCTTGACACAATCCTCTTAAGGTAAAGGATGCCAAATTGCTGGAGACTACCATTCTATCCAGTGGGGTGGTCAGATGGGGAAGGGATTGGGGGGGGGGGGGGGGGCAGTGGGTTGAAATATCCCTGGTTACTTCATGCAGTTGGCACACAGACTGAGATAAATGCTGGTCTGCTCAATTGCAGATGAAAGTTACAGTCTGCATATGAGGCACTTGGCCAATCAGGCCAGAGCTAATCCCAGTTTCTGTAGCATGAAACAAGTAGGAGTATTTGTACTTCCTGATGAATGGGATGCTAGTCCATCACAGGGTTACCCCCAGCATTAAATTTGCTAGTACCCATTTATACACCTGGGTGGAGATAGGAATTGTGAGAGGAAAGTTTCTTGCCTCAGAACACAACACAATCTCCCTGGCTAGGGCTCAAAGCCAGATTGCTTGATCTGGAGATCAGCTCTCTAACCACCCTCTCATCCCAAATACAGACTTTACATCCACTTTTACTTTTTTACTTTTTTTTCATTTTGTAGCTCCACTTTGTCTCCATTACCATCAAGCCCTGTAAATAATAACTTAATAACAAAGTGGTCTTCTTTTTTTAAGAAACATTTAAAGGCATTTACAGAAGTGGGCAAGAAGCTCAGTGTTCCAGTATTTCTGTTTCATCCACTGGTGTTTGCTTCACCAAAAACAAACTTTGATCAAGGAGATAGCTGTGAGGTTTTTTGTGAAAATCAGCACATCATATTTGGTGTTATAAATTTTGAATGGCAGAAAAGACAAAGGCATTCACTGCCAGCACTGATAGTAAGTATATCTTTATTCATTAATAGTTATAGAGGATTTGATGCCATCATGCACATATAAGTACTAGATGAGACATGTAAATGTCACAAGAAATATCATTCAATGATAAACAGAGACATAAACTCCTGTTGGCTGAATAACATCAATTATTCAAGCACATCACCTCTGGCACGAGATGTCATTACTGATTTTGCCGACTGGTGAGTGTCAGTCAAACCAGGGCACTTCCCTTCGGCATTTTGTTTTTCATTTTTGTTGTCAACTAAGTCATCAGAACATCTTTAATAAATCTGAGGAGGAGAATTTTATAGCAACAATTATTATATGGCTTGTATTTATAGCAATGCAAGCAAGCTCTGATTGGCCAATTCTAGGGCATCATTCTCCCGAAATGACCACAGGCCGATTACAGGCCTACAAACAAAAGTCTTTACAGAAAATCCCAAACCTTGGCCTTGCACTATGGACCTTGCTACGGTATAACTCAGTCAATACAGCAAGGTCTTGGTCTGAGACTTTCTCATGAAGACCTCATTCTCATTTAATATGCAGTTAATACTTTAATAAGGTTGGGATGTTGCCATGTATTAGTCTTACCGGTATGTGTAATTCCAGAAAATATCCATACCTCCCCCACAGAAGGGATTTTTTCTAAGACCCCCCACCCCTCTGGAAATTCCAATTAAGCTTCATACATTTCTTTAAATTTTTTAGCCTTGCAGAACCCTCCACCCCACAGGAAATTCCAGTCCCTTCTCTGGGGGGAGTATTGATATTTCCTGGAACTGCACAATCCAATCTATCCATTTGCTGGTACAGTAGTGTAGTATGTTTCAAACTTACTGTGCATTTTGTTGTCCTTTGTTATTAATTCTTTTTACATGATTCAACTGATTTTTGAACACCTCAAATATTTCACAAGACAGACTGAAGAATAGTGTAAAACTTAGCAATTTATCAAAGGCTGCATCTTGTTTTGTTGTGTGTGAAACTATTATTAAATAAATCAGATCAAGGCTAAAAGCTTGGAAACTGTTTAAAGTAAAATTGTGGAGGAACAATCAAGGATGCTTTAGTAAGCTGGCAAAAAGTAACCCAGATGATGTAGTATATTACTTACTAACGAAAAGATTAACAAACAAATCAGGATGCAAAGGCAATCAGTTTTCCAGCTTGACCTTTAGGCTAGGCAATGATATGAAGCTATAAATGATTCTGTTTTTGGTTACTTGTATTCTTGTGGGTTACATGCAAAATTAAGAAAAAAATTCAATTATGAATTGTAGTATGACGTGTTTTGCAGAGTTTGAGACTGAATTAGGTGTACATTGTATTTGGCTGACAGGACTCTGTAACTGTATCGTGATTGTATTTTTGGAAGGTGTTAACCCATTGACTCCTGAACCGGCCATAACCATTGGCCTTGGTATCATCAGCTTTGACTAAAATTGGCATCACCTGTACAGGAGTTCTGCAGGAGGAAAAGATCTTTCCAATGATACCCAGATCAGAGTGATCTGCTAAGTGGAGCCCGAGATGTTCACGAAAGTGCTCAGAAATTTGAGTGAAAAACTTAGAGCAAAATTGCCTGTGACTGCACACATGACTGCTCTATGGTAAAGTTTGGATGCCTCTATGATGCTTTCTTAGAATTTTTTGAATTGGAAGCATTAGCCCAGTAGAAGTTCAATCACTGCAGCAAAAAGAAAATAAAAAGAGAAGAAGGAAAGGCGCAAAAAAATTAAAAAAAAAACAAACGAAAAGCCTAAAGATGTCCAAAAACTCTCAAAATTTTGATTTCTGCACATGCCTAAGCAAAAATGGCCTAGAACATGGTGCGACTAAAAAGAAAGGCATGCTGTCATGTTGCAAATGCCTGGTTGAGTAGATCAGAGCTAATTTGGCCCATTTCCAGGTTGAAAATCTCCAAAACGTCTAAAAAAAAAGCGATTTTTTGCAAAAAGCTCCAGCAGTCAGTGGGTTGAACAATCACAGCTTCATTTTCATATCTCTTTTGTTCAGTGCCTTATTCACCCCTGCCCAAGCCCAACGCAAAGGTTGGTGACCCTCTCATCACTTTATTAGCCTTCCTGCCTTATAAGCCAGGACCAGTTTGTTCAAAGGACAGATAACACTATCCACTGGATAAATCACTTTCCAGTGGAGAGTGTGGTTTGCAATGTAAACACTTAACCACTGGATAGCGATACAGCTGTTTCAAAAAAGGTTGTCTTACAAACGAGGAAAAGCTTACGCGAGAATGTCCCAAGTTATTATAGGTACATGTAATGGTGGTTTTTATGGTTGCTTGAGCGAACCTCAAGGTGTTTCAGCGTGGTGGAAAGAAACAGCACAAACACATATTCATTCTTTCTCGTTCCTTTTTGCTGAATCACCTTGAACCTCAATCGATCAAAACCAAACTCTTACTACCCATAATGCCAATTGGCATTGTCACACACGGGTTTACACATTTGTGCATAGTTAACTATGATTTGTGGAACAATCTTTCTCGAAACAGCTGTATATCCAGTGGATAATGCTATCCGCCTTTAAAACAACTAGACCTGGGTTTTCATTTTCATTTTCATTTTCAGTAAGCGTGCAACTGGTTTCTACAGGCAGGAAAAACTTTTTTAAATTGAACTTCTTAATAAGAAAAACTCTCCTCTAGATATCATTAGTCAAACGCTGGGGGAAATCATTCTCACTGTCAGTCAGTTTGCTCGATGCTTGCCCTTAATAACACCCTGTAAGCAGAGCTACATTTAGGGCCAGGGGTGACAAGAAAAACAAAAAGACAGAGGAAAATAGCAAGCTACCATCAGTCTAACTATTTACTTTCTTTTTTAGACCCAGTTTAGAACAGATCTTCAGTCACAAGGTTTCCATGTTGTTTGCCACAACGTTCAAGAGCCATGGTTTGATTCAAGCA
>JAHPZR010055957.1:0-47500 GCA_019787425.1 Platygyra sinensis | reverse complement strand
ACTCTAAATAATCCGTTGGGAAGGTAACACAATAACACTACTCCAATCACAAATGTTGTAGTCTTAAAAGCCTTCCTCTCCTTTAAAAATCTCGCCGCGGCCGACGCCGATATTTGCTGAGTCTTGATTTTCCGCATCTGATTTCGAGCTTCGTAATAAGTCGCTATGCGGCAAAAATAAGAATAAAAATGCTTGGAAACGCGGTGAACATAAGACGAATCGAGCGTAATACGTCATTTGTGTAAAAAGGTAATGGTATCATGGGAAAAGCCAGCAGCGACCAAGCTAAAATAACACTTAAAATCAAGCGACGTTTAGTGACGATATCATGGTACTTAAAAGTAAACTTTATCGATATATACCTCTCGATGCTTATCAACGTTAAATGGAGGAGCGAGCTCATAAGGGAAGTTCGAATGAAGCGTCTTGCAGCGTATGGAATGGCGCAGAACTCTGTTGCGGGGCTGCCAATGAGGCGGTAAATTAGTTCAGCAATAAAGAGTGGTTGTCCCAGCGCGCCAGTCATAATGTCAGTTCCTGCCAGACAGGCCAGCAAAGTGTTGTATTTGTTTCTTAGCTGAGGTGTAGTCTTGACAGCAAGTATGACCAAGACGTTGAGAAATATCGTAAGTGGAGACACGAGCAGATTGACGATTGTCACCGATATCAGGGCAGCAGACATTTCTCTGGTAAGAAAGTCTGGACGCCATTCCGGGAAATTGAAGCCTTTGAGATGACAATCGCAACTGAGTGAGTGTGACGATGAATTCATTGTTTTGGGTGTTCTTCTTAGAGACACTCGGAGAAAAAAATCTTCCAATGCTTATTTGTGGTCTCTTCACCGCAAGCGTGCAGAAGAACTGACGAATAAATTGATCAACTTGAACTAAACACTGCATTTAATATCTTCCTGCCCGGAAATGTTCTAAAACCACCTTTTAATTAACAGGAAAATAGTTCTGTTGAGATTAAGTTGCAATTACGATCGATTTGAAAGCTTTCTGTAACTACACTTGATTTATATTTTCAAAGCAGTAGCGTCAGGTTTCCTTTTGTTAAGGAAAAAGCAGTGCTAAAAACATACATACATTTTTTTGTGGAGAGCTTCTAGAGAGGGAAAATTCAATTTTACTTTAGAAGACAAATTCCCGTCTGAAATATCCAAAAACAAGAGTGTTTCCTTTTGTTAAGGAGAAAAACAGTGCTAAAAACACGCCTTTTGTGAAGAGCTTAAAGATGGAAAATTCAATTTCTCTGTACAAGAGAATTTCCCATCTGAAATATCTAAAAACGAAGAGATATTCTAGATTAATAATTGGTGTGCTCGCGCAAATTCAATTTCAAAGCTTTTTCAAACTTCAGTGTTTCTACTATTTTAAAATTCCGTTTATGTTTTCATGTGGGTTATAATTTACGGCAACTTGTCCTGAATCAATAATATAGGAATATTTTGAAGAATTAATATGGAAAAAAGTGTATTTATTTCAGTTCCCAGTGTTACTCAAATTATAAATAACATTTTGAGCTTAAAAAGTGCGAACTGGACGAGGGAAAAACAGTAGTTTTCAATCTAGACTATCTCTTTGTTTTTCCTCGCAGGTGAAAATTGTGTACAGGATTTACTTAGAACTCTTTGTTTTAAATATACAAAGCGGCGCGCTCTATTAAAATATAGAGCTTATGACTTGTCAAGCATTTGAATAACCAGGAACAATTTACATATCGTTTAAAACAATTGCTAATAAACTGTTGAACTTCCTGGCAAGAGAAAATACTATAGATGATTTAAAATATTGAGTGTTCGAACTTTGTTTTCATCTTCCTCACTCAATCAGTTGCAATTATCATCTCAAAAGCTTCAATTTCCCGGAATGGCGTTCAACCTTTTTTTACCAGAGAAATGTTTGTAACACTGATATCGTTAACAATCGTCAATCTGCTCGTGTTTGCCATTAACGATATTTCTCAACGTCTTGGCCATACTTGCTGTCAAGACTACACGTCCGCTGAGAAACAAATATAACGCTTTGTGGCCTGACTGGAAGTGATATTTTGTCTGGACTGTAGCTTTTCTTCCAGCAGTAACATTTTGGGTGATGAATTTTAATATGTTTCTTTTCTTGGCGACTATTAGCAAAGGCATTTTCAACTTCAAAAGGAGAAAAAACATCGATCTACTTGTCGGAGAGGGCGTTATAAGCAAATCGATGTCGATCACTTAACAGTTTAGAATATTTTAAGTGATTTGTCTTGCCAGCCAGCTCATCACTTTCTCGGCAAGGAGTTGTTTTCGGATTGATCAAAAGCTTGGGACAACAATCACTTTAAATTTGTTTGACATTGTCTGCTTTTCCTCTTTCCTTTTTTTTTAATGATTTGCTAATCTCAATTAAATCACATCAATGCAGCTGAATATTTTGGTTTTGTCTTCATTTAGTAGGAAGATTTTCCGAGGAGGAAAGTGAATTTATTGTTGAGAAGTGATGTGATAAGCTGATTGAACCCATGAATAACCCACTGGGCGTTAGCCCTAGTAAAGGGAATCAGGGAACCACACGAGGTAAAGAAAAAATCTTTTGACCTCGGTGGTAATCGAACCAACGACCTACGGATTAGATCTACCGTTACTCTGCCGACTGAACTAGGAGGTCAGGCAGAGAAAGTCGGGACGCTTTATATCTACTTTGCAAAACATAATCTTTGCAATGAGGTAAATAAACACTGAGATCAGATTAGCTAATCACAGTGGACAAGTCTTAAAGTGCGTCTTGGAAGAATTCATGGCATAATTTTCTCAACCGCTATCACTTTGTCACAAGTAGAAAGTTGTAGATCTTTGCAACTGGAGATTATAAAATTGCCTTCATAGTGATGTATCGACAGTGAATTAAAGAGTACTTTGAAACGGTTTGGATAATGTGAAGTACATATGAAATAATTCATATTTGAACTGCGGTTGTAGATGAAAGTGAAGAATGATCATCGCAGTTAATTGAAGAATGAAAAAAAATATAGGGCTTCAACGGGATTCGAACCCGTGACCTCCGCGAAATACCGGTGCGATGCTCTACTAACTGAGCTATGAAGCCACACATTGGGAGGGAGGCCAATCTAAATTATGTCCTTAATAGTCTTTACGATGTTAAGTTAACAGCAGCCTCCTGCAATGTGTAAAGAGTTTTGCTGTTTGCTCTGAAGATATTTATATGACCCCAAAAAATATTTAAGGTTGCTGAACGGCTTCTTGCTTTCAATGGTATCCCAAGATTTTAACTTACCTTTTAAAATGCTTAAAAAATTAGGCCACCCCTTAATTTACTTAAGAAAGCCTTTAATTCGCTTAATATTATAATGTAACTACTTTAGTATCAAAAGTACAAATTAATAGGGTTGTACATTGTTTGCCCTGCACAGAAGTTTCTTGAAAGCTCGTCGATATTGCTCGTTCCTTGCGCAATAAATCAAGGGATTAAAAACTGAATTGCTGAGCACAAGCGTTAATATTATAGACTCCACAGCTAAAAAAACATCAGATGAACTTAAAAAAGATCCTAGAAAGAGTCTAAATAATATCATGGGTAAATAAGACAACAAAACTAATCCAATGACAAATGATGTAGTCTTTAAAGCTTTCTTCTCCTTTAAAAACTTCGCCTTGGCAGACTGACTGGTGATGTTTGCTATCCGCTTTCGAGCTTCGTGATAACTAGCAATGCGGCAAAAAATAAGAATAGAAATGGCCAGGAGTATGGCGAACAAACGAAGAACGTACTTTAAAAATGAATGCTTGTAAAAGGAGGACAAAGTTGCGAGAAAAACCAGGGACCACGCTAAAACAACACTACCGATAAATCGACGTTTAGTGACAAAATTATCGTATTTAACAGGGAATTTTATCGATATATACCTCTCAGCGCTTATCAACGCCAAGTGTTGAAGCGAAATCATAGCGGACATTCGACTAAGGCTTCTTGCAGCGAGTGCAATGATGCAAAACTCTGATGCGGGGCTGCCGGTGAGGCGGTAAATTAATTCAGCAATAAAGAGTGGTTGTCCCAGCGCACCAGTCGTAATGTCAGTTCCTGCCAGACAGGCCAGCAAAGTGTTGTACTTGTTTCTCAGCTGACGTGTAGTCTTGACAGCAAGTATGACCAAGATGTTAAGAAATATCGTTAATGGAGACACGAGTAGATTGACGATTGTTAGCGATATAAGAACAGCAAATGTTTCCCTGGTAAGAGAGTTTGATCGCCTCTCCGAATCAGAGGCATCACTGGAAGCAAACTGAATGCAATTTGGTGAGTGAGATGACGAATTCATTTTTTCAGTCTCAGAATTCCATACATTAATGGGCACTTTGTTTTCTATTCGTAGAGGCAGATTTCAGGACGTGGAAAATTCTTCCAATACTTATCGTAGTCTCTTCGCTTCAAGCGTGGAAAGCAAACGATTTAACTGACACGCTCGAACGCAAAGCCCTGTTTAATATCTTCTCGCTCGGAACTGCACTTCAGCAAACTTCAAAAGAAGTTCATAATTCTATCGGCTGATTAGATAGCATTAGCTAATTGCATTTCATTGAATTGTCCCGAACACTTAACGGCAGTAGCATCAGTTGTTCTTTTAAAAATGCTCCGAAAACCGCAAGTTATGCCATAAGCATATGATTAGATAGCTCATATAATCAGACGAATCTTTTTGGGCGGTGTTTGTTTCACATTGATAAAATATTTCCAAGATCGTCTATAAAGAGAAAAGTTTTTAAGAATTAATATAGCGGAGAAATAAATTTATATACCTTATGTAATTTTTAAACTATAAGCAAATATTTTGCGCTTGAAAAGAGCGAATTAGCACGAACGAAACACAGCAATTGTCAATTTAAAATATCTCTTTGTTTTTCCTCGCAGGTGAGGATTTACTTCAGCAAGCTTTTTGTTTTTAAATATACAAAGCCAGCCACTATAACAAAGGCAAGAGCTTATGTTTTGCTCGGCATTTGAAGAACCCGAATAAAAAGAACATTTTTTTCTTCAGGAAATAAATTTGCTATGAAAGTGTTGAGGATAATTTTAAATTCTTGGCGCTCGACACTTTGCTTAAAGACGTTCCTGGTCGACTGACGACGAAACACACAGTTAATTTTCTAATCAACCTTTTTTTCTTTAGAATGCACTTCTTTTAGTTGCCTGTTAATTTATAAACCATGATTTCCTGTGTGCGTTTTCCCTTTCTTATATTTGAATTGAACACCTATACCATTGTAATCATTGACTAACAATGGCTTGAAGTACCTAAGAAACAAAAAAGTAACGCTGTAAATTTCTTGCGAGAGACTTCGCGCGCGTGTCAATTTCGGATGGAAATTCCTCTTCTAAAGTAATTTTTTTTTGTTTGAAAGTCTCTTCCAGGCGTTCAGTTAGGTGGGAATCTCGAGATAAGTTGCATGTCTCAGCGCTTTTTAAAAAAAAACAAACAAACAAACAAATCCGATGCTACTCTGGGTTTTTAGGCATAACGGCTGTTCGAATGTGATTAATGAAGGCCTTTAGTGAGGGCTTTCGTTAATTAAATTCGAAAAACTGTACATTTTTGGTTGATACAAAGCGAAATCGATCGTAATTGCAATTTGTCTCGCCCGAGTTATTTCCCCTCTAAGAAGTCGTTTGAAATCATTTCCGGGAAGGAGGAAAAAATGATGTGTCGATATACTAAGAAGACATTTGAGCTAAAAATAGCCCTGAAGAATTGATCTTTTTCTTAAGATCACTCCCATTTCAAATTTTGATTGATATTTTTGACACCAAGTTGCCTTTAGATTTAAGTATATATGAAGCGAAGTCAGTTTTTCAATATTTTGAAAGTTCAAAATTTTAAAGACACTATTCCAAAGTTTGAACCGGGTTTGAAAAAAAATTGGCGATTTTAACACCTGAAAATTGCGCGATTTTGCTCTCAAAAATAGTCTTCGAATCGCACGGCCAAAATGTCCTTATGACTTATATTGTGGACAAGACTACGAAATTCAATACGATTCGGCGTGTATTGGCTATACACAACATCAATATTATCCTCGTCGTCATTTGAAGATTCAGAGAAAGCACTCAATTCAGAATCGCTCGACATGTTGTTCTGGTCACAACACTACTTCACAAGATGAAATTGAACAGTAAACTCGTCCCAGTCTCCTGACCATTTCTTGACATAAATTGAGTAGTTTTCAGCGCCAAAAACATGACTATATTTTTGTTTGGGAGAACTTTAACTTTTACAATCGATTTATTTACATATGCACTTTAAACCAATAATTGTAATTAGTATATACACACTCAGTGATCTTGGTGTTTTAAGCAATCTCATTGGTTCGCTATCTCTGGCTAATTAACAATTAGACCCGTAGCCCGAAAGGGCTACGGGTCAATAGCCCATGAGGCGAAGCCGAATGGGCTATTGACCCGTGGCCCTTGAGGGCGAAGGGTCTAATTGTTTTAGTATCACTCAACTAGTCGGACAGAAAAGGCAGTAATAAAGTTAGCGAATGCAAGTTAAAGAAATATTTATTTGGGGGGAAAAACGAAAGAAAAACCGGCGAATTTCGCTACTCGATGACTATTACCATTAGACCACTAGTAGCGTAGCCAATCAAAATGCAGGATTTGCATTAGACCACTAGTTGGGTGATACTAATGAGCATTATTCACCCCCTATCGAGTGAATAATGCATAAGCCAAACAAAAATAAAGCATACTTTTGAATAAAGCATACTTTTGATTCACACTGATTTGAACGGTGTCTAAGGACCATTATTCTAGACTGTCACGAGGTTTTCTCGAATATTAAATATAGATTTTCCATGTTCAAAGATTCTGTAAATAGTTTCGCGAATTCGCGCATGCTTTGTACCGCTTGCACGTTTTCCACGCATGAATTGAGAGGTCAATTAAATCGATTTTTAATGGTTTCCTTCTGAAAATGTTGTTGAGATCACTTCCTGTGTATATACTAAAACAATAGGCCACGTTCGATATATCAATATTCTAACATGGCTCCGAGGCTTTCGGGTCAAACATCCTTATTTGGCGTTGTTTTCTTTGTATCTAAGTCTCTCTTGGGAATTGAGGAACAAAAGAAACTTGAAAAATTTGCAATTTTGACCCGAAAGCCTCGGAGACATGCTTGAATATTGATATATCGAACGTGGCCTATTATTCTTCTCAATCTCGGTGAATAGTGGCAGAATATTTACCTCGATTTCAAAGAATAATTGTTAATTATAATAATAATAATAATAACAATAATAATAATAATAATAATAATAATAATAATAATAATTATTATTATTATTATTATTATTATTATTGTTATTGCTATTGTTGTTGTTATCGCTATCGTAATCGTTATTGTTATTGTTAATTTTATTATTATTGCTATTGTTATCGCTATCGTTATCGTTATTGTTATTGTTATGCTGTTGTTGTTGTTATTATTATTATTATTATTATTATTATTATTATTATTATTATTATTATTATTATACTGATAGAATTTTGAAATGGTAGAAATCGTTGATTCGCAATTTTTTGGACAAGATTTGAAGTTCTTTTTAATTTCAAGCAGCTCCATTAGTATTGGTAGATGGGAATTACGGATGATCGGCTACCAAACGATAAGAAATAGAAGGTTCGGTATTTTGATTCAAATTTACTCAAACTGTCCTCCGTGTTTAATGTTCTTATTATTACCGAGAAGTTAACCCTTTGACAGAAGACGAGTAGTAAATATATTTGTTCCTCTAATATATAGCTTTCTAGTTAACTTGGTTTCTTGACTCTACTTACTAACTAAAGTAAAGAAATTTTATGAAAATTTAACAATACAAAAACCTGCGATGGAGTATTTCTTTTAAATAAATATTAGGGAATTATATAAAAAAAAGACGACGTTTTGAGGTCTAGCTAACGTCATTAAGTCAAAATGAGAGTTGATAAAAACATTGTATAAATACTAAACAAAACAACAATTAACACGGAGGAATATATGTGCCACGATTCTTCCTTTATTGTAGCAAGAAATTACAGTAAGGACACTCGAACCGTGAACACTTGACATTTTTCTGTACATTTTTTTTTTTGACAATTAAGAAATAATGGTTCTTCTTATGATGTATAGTGTTACATGTTTCGCATTTTGTAAGTGTAAAAACATTAAATACTCTTATCAAAAGGTCGAGCCCGCATTCTATAGTCACTAAAAAAATGTAAAAACAAATATCAAGTGTTCACGGTTCGAGTGTCCTCACTGTAAGGGGTGGTCCATTTTCTGGCACATTAAGGAGGAATCCAGCAGAATTTCAAGTGACTAGTAAATAACAACCTTGTACCAAGATTATTTACATCGTATTGAACACTTCTGTGCGACTGTTTTAAATATCTTCTAAAAAACAAACAGTTCTAACGACACCAAGTTAAAAAAAAAGATTGCGAAGTTCCTATGAAACACTTGAGAGTACTGGTGAAATGAAACGTATAAGATGAAATTTTATCTGTCATTGCACGATTTCTCTAAAATTTTAAATCTATTTTCTCGAGTTCCCATGGGAAATTTATTTGGTGATATTTCAGGCAACTATTTATATATTTAGCTTTAAGAAAATGCAAAGAAATACGTAAGACTATTCTGGTACAAGGTGTTTATCCACTTAAAGCTGAAATTGCTCGATTTCCTATCGTGGGATTTCGTCTTAGTCTTACGACTTTCTAGACTAATAGGTTTGAAAGTTTTGTAACATTTATCGAAAAAAATATATGCATATGATATTAGTTAAGTCATCTGATTTTTTACGGCCACAAAATTTAAAAAAAAATTCGACGAAAACTGGCGCCATTCTAACAGTCATTTAACTTGAAAGTACCTATAAAATAACTTAAAGGGCATCGTCAAAAGATCTGTACCCGGACTTTCTTAGTTATTTCATTTATTTTTGAACTTAAGGTGGCTGAACACAGTTTTGACGCGCGCTCTTGCTAACGCGATTCAGCGCGCGCACAAGTATTGCATAAAAACAAACATGGCATAAATATAGCGATCATTTTATTTGCTCAATGTCTAATGACTAGATTTTCTGCTAATAAACAAAACCGATTTTAAACACCTGTTTATATTTGATCATGTTGCCATGGCAACGGTACATACGTCAGCTTAATTATCAAAAAGTTGAAGTTTGTGTTGTTAACTTGCTTGCTGCCATTTTTGATGACCAAAGGATCAAGGGTTTTAGAGAAAAATGTAAATGAAACAGAGGTACCAAAAACTGTGTTCAGCCACCTTAAACGACGTCATTTTCTAATGTTCAGTCTCCCAATAACGGAGATTTCTTATTTTATACTGGTTACTTTAAATTATCTCCAAAACTCCGGCACTGAATCTATTTACTTAATGGTCTTTTCAATGTAAAGTCAATTGAAACCGCCGCAGCCTCCTGAAATGTGTAAAGAGTTATGCCGTTTGCTATGAAGACTTTTGATGTAAAACTAGCCCTGATAGATCGTGGCAATATATGAGCCCAGAAATCAGCTACTTAAAAAATTAGGCCACCCCTTAATTTAATTGAGTAAACCTTTAATTCGCCTTTAATTGTAATGTAACTGCTTTAACATCAATGGTACAGATTAAACGGGTTGTACATTGTTTGCCCTACACAGAAGTTTCTTGAAAGCTCGTCGATATTGTTCGTTTCTTGCGCAATAAATCAAGGGATTAAAAACTGAATTGCTGAGCGCAAGCGTTATTGTGAAAGATTGCACAGCTAGAACTGCCTTGGGTGAACTTATAAGAGGTGCAAAGACAGCTCTAAATAATATCATGGGTATATTACTCAACAAAACTACTCCGATAACATATGAAGTAGTCTTTAAAGCTTTCTTCTCCTTTAAAAACTTCGCCTTGGCAGACTGGGTCGTGATGCTTGCTATTCGCTTTCGAGCTTCGTGATAACTAGCAATGCGGCAAAATATAAGAATAGACATGGCCGGGAATATGGCGAACAAATGAAGGAAGTACTTAAAAATTGATTGTCTGTAAAAGGAAAACAAAGTTGCGAGGAAAACCAGGGACCACGCTAAAACAACACTACCAATAAATCGACGTTTAGTGACAAAATTGTCGTATTTAACAGGGAATTTTATCAATATATACCTCTCCAAGCTTATCAACGCCAAATGTTGCAGCGAAATCAAAGCGGAAGTTCGACTAAGGGTTCTTGCGGCGTGTGGAATGCAATACTCTGATGCGGAGCTGCCAGTGAGGCGGTAAATTAGTTCAGCAATAAAGAGTGGTTGTCCCAGCGCACCAGTCAAAATGTCAGCTCCTGCCAGACAGGCCAGCAAAGTGTTGTACTTGTTTCTCAGCTGACGTGTAGTCTTGACAGCAAGTATGACCAAGACGTTGAGAAATATCGATAATGGTGACAGGAGTAAATTGACGATTGTTAACGATATCAGTGTAGCAGATATTTCCCTGGTCAGAAAGTTTGGACGCCATTCCGGAACAATGACACTACTGAAAGGAAACTGGTTGCAACTTGGTGAGTGAGATGAGGAATTCATTTTTATGCTGTTTGAGTGTCAATTCTCAACGTGGATGTGAGATGTCTTCGGTGTTGGGTGTATAGACTGATGTTTAGACGTTAACAAATTCTTCCTACTTATCTTAGTCTCTTTGCTCCAAGTGTGGAAAGCAAACGATATAACTGATGCATTCGAACTCAAGACCTTGTTTTATATCTTCTCGTTCGGAACTGCACTTCAGCAAACTTCAAAAGAAATCAATAATTCTGCCGGTTGATTTGAAAACATTTGTTAATTGCATTTCATTGAATTGGCCTGATGATTTAATAGCGATAGCGTCAGTTCTTCTCTTTTTGTTGCGCTGAAAACCCCAAGTTATGTCATAAGTATATGAATGGACAGTCCTAATAAATAGATTGTCCTTTTTTGTGGTGTCTGCTTCACATTGACAAAATATTTGAAATATCGTCTATGAAGGGAAAAATTTTAAGAATTAACATAGTGGAAAAATAAATTTATGTATCCAATGTAATTTTTAAACTATAAGCAATATTTTGAGCTTGAAAAGAGCGAATTAGCACGAACGAAACACAGCAATTATCAATCTGGAATATTTCTTTGTTTTTTTCTCGCAGGTGAAAACTGTAGACAGGACTAATTTACCTCAGTAAACTCTATACAAAGCCGCCCACCTTAACAAAGAAAAAAGCTTATGATCTGCTAAGAATAAGTTGAAGATGATTTTAAATTATTGGGCGCTCAACACTTTGCTTAATGACGTTAGTCAGTCGGCTCTGACGAGTAAACACGCAGTCAATTTTCTTATTAATCTATTTTCTTTAGATTGCACTTTTTTTGACTTGACTGTTTATTCATAAGCATCGATTTCCTGTATGTGTTTTCCCTTTCTTAATATTTGAATTGAACACCTATACCCTTGTAAACATTGGCTAACATGGCTTGAAGTACGGAAGAAACTAATTAGTTACACTGTTAATTTGTTGCGAGGGACTAACTTCAGCGAACACTCAAGTTTTAAGTATACAAAGCCACCCACTGTAACAAAGAATAGAGCTTTTGTTCTACTCAGGATCTGAAGAATCCGAATAAAAAACATTTCGCTGTAAAAAAAAGAGAGATTTGCTAAAAAAATGTTGAGGGTTTTAAGTTATGGGGCGCTCGACACCCTGCTTAAATACGTTCCAAGTCGGCTCTGACGAGGAAACACGCAGTTATTTTCTAATCAACCTATTTTGTTTAGATTGCACTTATTTGACTTGGTTAACTCATAAGCATTGATTTTCTGTGTGTGTTTTCCCTTTTCTTAATATTTAAATCGAACACCTATACCATTGTAATCTTTGGCTAACATGGCTTGACGTACGGAAGAAACTAATTAGCAACACTGTTAATTTCTTTCGTGGGACTTCGCACGCGTGTCGATTTCAGATGGGAAATCCTCTTTTGAAGTAAAATTGAACTTTCTTTTCCATACGTTCAGTTAGTTGGGGATCGCGAGATAAGTTGTTTGTTTCAGCGCTTTTTAATGAAGGGAAAACCGATGCTACTCTAGGTTTTAAAGACATAATGGCTTGTCGAATTAACGAAAGCTTTCAAGTCGATAGTGATTGCAATTTAATCTCGACCGAATTATCTCCACTTTAAAAGGGGGTTTGAGAACATTACCAGGAAGAAAGATATTTTAAAGGTGTCTCGGTACTGTTTTTTTAGACAGTACAGAGCATTTTCAATGAGATTTTTAACAGCCCTTTATTTATCGCCACATCGATAAAAAAATTACACCAGTTGCTGGAAATGGACTGAAATTTTGTAAAAGGGTAATCGATATTTCCATGAAAACGATGAACAAAAAGAATGAATATGGATTAAAGATCAAAGTTTTGCGCGAGCCAGATGTGATAACTAATGTCTTAAACTATGGTGTATGGCAAATCGAATGTACAAGAATAAAGAAATTGTATGTTTGAGTTCGTGTAAATCGCAAAAACATTTCAATCGTTCTTTTTGCACAATAACAGTAAATCAACTGACAGATAAACTATATTTCGATGACATTGCTTCAAATAGTATTAAAATGTGTTTTGAAGTTTTGCTTTGAAACCACAAAAGCTTTGTTGGTTTTCTTTTTCTCCCATTTCAATTTTCGGTTAATTTTTTTTATTTTTCGTGTGTTTTCAAAAGCCTCTAAAACTACTCCCTAGATGCTTTTAAAAACTTAATCATGTGTACCTGATAATACAAACAGTTTTATTCTAAAGTTTTATACATTTTGATAAACTAGACCACTTTCGAATTTATCGACGAAGGAGGCGCTTCAACCGGCTATAAAGTTGCGTTACAAATTCACGATTTACAAATTTATACTTAAGTATCCACATCAATGTTTATTGTATTGTGTTGTAATTGATTGCACTATTGTTTCTGTGTTCAAACCTATTGCGTACTTTTTAAGCTCATGATGCTGTTTAATTCGAGAGTAGCATTGCGTTACTGAATAACTTTATTTTCCCCAAATATTAATTCTTTAGACGCATTCCTTTATTGACAAAGCATTTTACAAGGCTAAAAATGATTGAAAACGTCTAAAATAGGTAAAATAAAAAAGCTAGTCAAAAACCACTTTTGCTGTTAGAATACCATTGAATTAAACAAATATAACGAAACATAAATAAAATTTTAAAATCAGCAGAAAGTATGATTTCCTTGGCAATTTTTTTTGTGAAGAAAACTCCGTGGATGATTGATTATAAAGGATGAGAAAAATAGATGTCTTAGTCTTTTGATTCAAATCTACCCAAACTCTCTTCCGTGAGTAAAATGGTCTATGTTCAATTCTTATAATTCATGCATTTTTAATTGTTATGTTTAATTCTTATTATTATTGATAGGAGACCAGTTGTAAATAGATTTGTTGCTTGCAAATGAAAGCTGTTGGCAAATCTAATAGCACTGGCTCAAAACAATTTCCAGCAGTTTCCAAAGCATAGAAATTGACGGGTCATTGCAACCACCCATTCTCTATCAGTTAATGCTGCAATCATGGTATCAAAAAACTTCCCAGTCATTAGCGAATACGTTATCATTCTCGTTGCACGATATGTTACCACATCAACAGTATGGCGTGCTAAAAACACCCTTAATCTCGGCTTTATGTTTAAATTGGCGTTTACTTATAAATTGGCGTTTTGCCTTTATCTCCTCCCCCCTCCCCTCCCCCGCCCCCTCTCTCCCACCCACTCCTCCCTGCTAACCCGCCCTCCATTCTTCCTACATCCTCCCCTTCCAATTCCTCCCCTTCTCTCTCCTTCCTCCCATTCCTTTGTTCTTTATATGTTCCCCCTCTTTCCCTCTCCCATTTGCGACTTCCTTCCGTTATAGCCCGCAACCCGCTGTCGTTATTCCCTTCAGCCGTTCTATCATTCACTTCACCTCCCCTACTATTCACACTGACCCTACTCTCTTCCTAGACAGTCCTTTCTGCCCTTCCTTCTCCCCCATTACCGCATAAGTGCCAGCAATATGAGTAGTCTGATCATGCCCACTTCACTGTATCACCTCCTTGCCCTCTGGAGTTGACTACTTCTTGCGAATGAAACAGCCTCTACGCGCACACATATCATACATAACCTCGCCATTTAGCACCCCACGAATCCTCCGTTTGCCTACAATCGCGGTGAGACACCCTTCCCAACCACTATCACGTCCTCACAGACGAAGCTTGCTTAGAGCTTACCCCACCCTTAACACACGCACCCTCCTCAGACGCACAAGTATAGGCCGTGTGCTACCACAACTGCCCGCATGTCGCGTTCCTCCCCCTCGCTTCACCTGCCCAATCCCCTAGATGGTGGCTCCGGTCGCATTGTTATATCTGTCTCGGTGTAATATCACCCTCTTTTACTAAAACTTGACTCTATAACATTTCCTCCTCTGAGATAGTGAGTAGAACAATAGTACACGTACCAATACAACTCTAAGCACATCGCATGTATTATTCCGCTTTCCCCGGTCGCCCCTACTTTCCATCGCAGAATCTTAAAAAACTCCCCTCTCAGTTTCCAGCCTAACCAGAGACGCTATCACGCATATACTAAATCCAAGGACTACTTTTCTCCACAAATACATGCTTCTTACCATTGTACAGCACATACTCCACAGAGCGCTATTGTGTGTGTCCATGCATACTTTCCCTTCCACGCAGAGTTTCTTTCTACATGTCAGCAGTCAATCTCCGTCTAACACGATCACACCGACAATATGATTAGGTCTTCATCAGGGAAACAACCATATTTTACTAGGCTAAACAGTGCACAACGTTTTTAGATTTCCTCATGTCCCAAAACGCTTTCTAGGTCATAATACTCTGCTGTGACCTCTCTTATAGCATTCATTCGCTCACTGAAAATCCTTCGCGTACTCGTTGTCGCTCATCGTTGTAGATTTCGTGAATTGGCTTGTTTCGTAGGTATCTCACGTCCTTCTCCCACGTATCACGATCAAATGGCCTACGGCTCAACAAGTTAGCCCACAGGTATATTCCGCCATTCTCATTTCTATTTTGGCGTCACAAACTTTTCTTGGAACCGTTTACTGAGAGCGACGGGATTAGATCAAGCACAACACTGTTTCTTTCCTTTAATTCGGTTCTGCGTCCATCTCGACTTGTTTGTTTTACTTTCGTTACATCTTTTTTTTTTTGCCACCTTCCGGCAGCTCCTTCCTGACGCGAGGAGTACATCACTCATAACAAATCTAATACATCAAAATCCTCTCTTTTACCCTTTTTTTCATCTTCCACCCCATTTTAACGTTAACATCACCCGTCCCTATCTCCCTTTATCAGGCTACTCATCCATTTTCCTTCCATTGCAATAACTACCACTACCGAACCCTCCATTCTTTACCCATTTGTTTTCACGTCTATACCCTCTTCTTCTTACTTTCTACTCTGTGCCTTCTCTTCCCCAACTAATACAATTTTTTCGAGTACAACCAACACTCTAACGCAGATTCCATCATGTTTGTATCCCCAGGTGTGTATCTCCTCTCTTGCAGCCACCTTTTCCATTTCTCCTTCTCTTCCTTGTCTTATTTTGTAATGATAGCTTCCACATCAGGGTCTAAAACTCAACTGAGTATGACTGTGTGCTTTCCAAACCTCACGCCACCATGACTTACTCTACCAATTTCTCTTATTCGCTAGGCATAGATGGTCGGTCCCATCACGCCTCCACGATTTTGGTGAAAGATACAACTCAGACTCGTACTGCCCCACCCGCACCCCTACCCTCTCGCCAGAGTCGGTCCGTCTAGTTCTAGGCTCCCCAAGCCTCCGCGATAACAAGGCAGCGAGAGCAGATTCGTAGTATCCATTATCGATGATAGCTACACGACGGAGATGTCTTCTTCACCTAGCCATTAGTGGTTCGCACCCTAAACCCTAGTCCCACTTTACAACCACCTATCATTCTTCCAACAGCGCATTGATCGAGACGAGGTGTGCCTAGCTGTTGCATAGTGCGCACACAGTTGTCAGTCAGACGGCAGTACACAACCACGAGCAATCCGACTGGTCTATCACGCAAGACGCACCCAAGCACAGACACACACACGCGACTAGGGAGATATATGACACACTGACCGAAAGACGCAACGAACGGAGACACAAACAGGGAACGGTCGCACTACGAGCAGGCAATAACACGCACGCATAAGAAGTAAGACCCACCAAAATGTGTATCTCTGCGAAGGAGTGGCTAATCTAATTATTTAATGAACCCCCGCTTTTGAGGCGTTATACTATGCGAACAAGGAGATCAGCATAGCAGCATACGGACCCCGTCTCGGACGAAACCACCCAACCCAACAAGTTACAGACAGCACAACAACGCTTCAGCTGAAATCTAGCATGGTTATTCCTGTGGTGAATGTCATTACACTTGAAATCCACTGCCAAACATCCCCTGTACGGCGTGCTTAGATGGCGTAAGTGAGCGCGCGCAGGAGACACGCACGATGTAGCAACGAACGATAACTAATAAACTGGAAGCAGATGTGTGAAGGGACACCACAGTGTATAGTGTGAGCACAGTAAAGTTTTTTCACAAACAAGTAACTTTACAAACACGCGTGGTTTGCCCCTACTTGTTTGGTTGCGAACGGAAAGTAGACGGCAAGCCTATCAACGTCGGTGCAGCAATGGTTTTGGCCGGGAAGCCACAGGTATTAGCTGACCCACGGGCAGGCTGTCAGCGATCCGTGGTGATCGCACACACAAGCGCTTTGCCACGATGATTTGTTCTAAAAAACCGCCCAGCACAACCACACCGCGGAGAGAGAAGATTATAAATTGTAGCCTCATGTAGAGTAGCACACACATTTGCCAAGTAGTTTAAAGATCTTTTTAAATGTGTTTGCCTTTCTGTATGTAAAGGCGAATTCTAAGGAAATCTGTGAAGAAATATCGTTTCCCGCTTTTTTCAGAAAAATGCTTATGTCAGCATTTTTGTTGAGATTCAAGGCTAATTATCTCGAAAAAAATGCGTGGCTACCCCTATTTTTCTTTGTGGATTACAATAGCCCTTACAAATATCTTCTTTTTCCACGTGGTCCCAACTTGGCGCAAAAACCTTTGTATTTAGTAGGCACCGTCCTTAATTAAACAAAATTGTTCAAGAAAAATGGCTATGACTATGTCTAGTTGCTAAAGAAACTGAAGGGTAACGTCGGTGGGCAAGTGAAACACTTAGCTGTTTGGCAAACTTGAAAGTTATAAAAGTCAATTAACCACTGTATCGAGTTTGTGAAGCTGACGTTTTGAGCGTTAGTCAAGGCACATAGGCTAGCGCGGTGAGATGTCTTTTTCACACTGATGCGACGCTACAGCGGTTAATAAACCTTTGCAAACTTAAAGAGCCCATTTCCGAGGTACATGTACCCTAACCTAAGCCTGTCTATCGCATCGAGCCCTTTTGCACAACCATTCATATTAAAATGAGTTTAAATTGTATGTAAATGAAATCTCATTTTCGTGTGAAAGGGTGGGCAGCAAGACTCGCTTTGAGAAAGAGAATGAATTAAGGTCTATTTGATCAATATGTAAGTGTTTCCAAGAGTTTCTGTTCGTCATTTTTCAACTGAACTCACCAAAGTAAATTCCTTAATAATCAATAGTTCAAAACCCACAGATGTACATATTGCAAACCTATTTTTTGTTTGGTCTCGGCTATTCATGCTTGAAAATCAGCGCGCATGCCCAGAGGGGCAGAATTCACCTTTGTAGCCAATCACATTGCAAATTGCCGATAGTCAGCAACGTGACTGAAAGAAACGTCGCGTCTGGTTTTAATTCTCCTATAAGAACTAATTTGATTCATCGCAATCCTTTCTAGATAGAAGACAGCTTTGAATTGTCCTTCAGAACAAAAGAGGATTATGTTAAGCTAGACATCTTCTTCTTCTATGAAGAGAAGGATGACATGTGGAATGGTGGGACACAGGCCAAATCGGGCAAAAAGTTCAAGTAAGTAAAACAGTCCAGAGATATAACAACGCAAGACGCCGTGACGAAATACGCCTAATTTTTCATCTTGGCACCCTTACGCCGCATGGACTAAACGTGGATTCTTTTTTTAAACAGCTTGACGCGCGCGGGCGCATTTATGCGTTAGAGTCGCGCGTTTAACTGTTTATTTATTCAACAACGTGTCCCACTTTAAACTAAAGTTAGCACTGAGGAAGGGTTAGGTCCGAAACATCTGCTATAAAAACTGAGTTTAATCTGGCACTGAATTATTACTGTTTTTGAACTGTTTACTGTGCCACTCAGCAACTGATGCTTTTGGATTACAAATATATATTGATGTTTTTATGTCACTGGTCAAATATTCTCGCATATTTTGTAACCAATCAGAGCTGAAAAAACAGAGTCACTGGTTACAAATATTTCTGATAGGTTTTATCTTTAATTCTTAATTTAAAATTGTACATATGTTTTAGTGATTTTATTTTTCCCGTAACTATTGTTTGCACCCCCCCCCCCCCCCCCACCCAGCAATGCTGATCTTTCTTATCATGTTGAAATAAAGTTCTATCCTACTTACTTAAACATGCAGTGGTTTACAAACAGTCACTGAAATGCAAAAGCAAGCCCAGTCTTGATTTGGCTTTCCGAATCTTTCTCACATCTGTCCATGTTTTTGCTTCGATATCATTTTGCAAGAGCAAAGGTTGTATCATAGAAATGTCTAAACATACAAATGAACAATGAATTGTTTAATACACGAAGTCGTACCACTTGGCGCAGTTATTAAGTTGATACGTATGCCTGACCTATGTAATAAGAGCATTATTTTTCAAGGATGCAATAACAAGGTTATATCAAAAGTGATAAATTACTCCGTATTTTGACGCGAAATTTCAGCATTGATTTATAATTTCACTTGTAAATTGCTATGGCAAAGTTTGCCCCGAAATCTCTCCTTACAGTGAAACAAGCCAAAAAAACTCACGATTTGTAGGTGTAATTTGCACCCCTGATATTAAAAGGTAATCAAATAGTACACTCATGTAATTAAGAAACTATTTCACTTGCGTTTTGTCAAAATTCAAATAATTTCTCGAGTGAATTCATTCTCAATTTCGCTTCGTCGTCATTTGATTTTCCATAGTTCAGGAATAAGGTTTAGCTGAGAGGGTCGATAACTAAAATCAGATAATCAGATTATCAGAATGCTTTATTTAGGGTACAATATTTTCTATAAGTATTCCGCCTTTTTTCACTCACAAACCCGTGTAATACATCTCTTATTAACCAAGGTCACTCCCGACTGTGCAGTGTGAATATCGCCTCTCGGTCCGTTCCTTTACAGACCTCGTTTTGCTGGATCCGTGCTGTCAAGACCTCGGGCTGATGTCCTCTCAGTGCGGTCGGTCGCGCTCGGTCAATAAAATATATGTATCAGATCAGGAGCCATAATCAGGGACGGAGACCGTAAGCGCGCGCCATTTCTAGTATTGGGGTTGGCGCCATGATATGGGACAATTTTTCTATTTTTAGAACAAATTGCGCCATCGCCTGCGGCACACGCGCGCACATTGCTGCGAGGATTTTCGCGGATGTCGCGCAGGGGAAATGGCGTCCGAAATTCCCGAAATCGTTTATGGTTTGGGTCCTTTTGGCCCATCACTCAACGCCTTCATGGCTGTTGGAATTTTGATTAAGTATTACCGCCGTAAGTTGCTCCAGTCTGAGTGAAGACGGTGCCTAATTTAGGTATGTCCCGCTTTTTATCTCTGACCAAGGTGAGTTCCCCTGCTCCTTTTACGACAACTTTACTCCAATCTAAATTTCACATATGAAGAAGATTAACAGCTTTTCCATAACACAGAAGAAAAAAGAACTAGTTGGATATAGCGGCGTTTAGGCCCAATAAGTGACAATAGGTTTATGTCCGTAGATGCTGCTTAGTTTTGTTTGTGTAAATCCAATAAATTGTCGGTTGTCGATGAGTAAGAGCGACTGCCGATGCGTGTTTTGCACAGCTAGTAAAACATGACAAATTGGACTTCGCACTTTGGTGTGAAACGTATATTGAACTCATATATTATCTCTAATGTTTAAGGTTGATTAATGTTTGAGAACATAGTAAAAGCTTAGCTGAAAATATGTGAAAACAGCAGAAATAATCAGAAAAGTTACGATGACGCTTGTAATCAAAACTCGAATAAAGATTTCGATTGAGTTAAAACTCCTTGCCTATTTTATTTTCGCAGCGTAAAGTTTCACTATGTGAAAGAAACACACATGATGTTAGTAGCCTTTTGGCGAACGTTAGTGAAAATTGTTGTAGTATCTCAGCACAAAAGACGACGAAACAAATCTTTTTCACGATTTTGCTTGACAATCTGAAAACACCGACTCGGACTTGAAAGTGCACGCGCTGCACTATGCAAATGAACTACTCGTACGCGTCAGACAAAAACTTTTGCAAACTAGCCAAACGAGCAAAAACAACAAGAAACTATCAAAAACAGGTTTTGGTTATGATTAAGCATTGTTTGGCAAACTCACAAATTAACAGCTCGATACCGGAGTAAACAGTGTTCTTACAGAACTCTATAGAACAAACACAAAAGTTTACGCGTACAACTAGCCGGCGAGCGGATTTTATTCATTCACAGCGCGAAATTAAAGAAATTCTCGACCTTGAAAAACACACCTTTTCCATTAAATCAGAGCATAAAAGTACATAGAAGAGCCCTGCTTCTTCTTCTCTGCCTTATTCCCTGCCATTGCTGTGAAAAAATCGGCAAGAGGATCTCGCAACTCACACAATTTCATCGCGCAACGTGACAACATCCATGCGAGAGGCCAAGACACGTGCGTGGATCAGCGCGGATATATGACGTCAGGATGGCGCAATTTGTTCTAAAAATAGAAAAATTGTCCCATACCATGGGTCCACGCGCATCCCAAGACTTACGGTCTCCGTCCCGGATTATGGCTCCTGATCAGGTTGAATAACAGGAGCTCTTAAAAAAACATGTTTTGATCATGCAACTAAAATTCGCTAACTCGTGAAACTTCGTTTTCAGGTACATCTTTCCAAAATTCACGCTTTGTTGGACGGAGTTTCTGGAAATGAAAGTGCGCGTCCCTTGTGAAACCGAGTCTTACATTATGGCAAACTACGGAAGGAATTGGCACGTGCCAATCAAAGAATGGAACTGGAAAAAAAGCCCGCCAAATGTGCGTGAGAATGGTCAGTGGGACGAGAAGGACTGGGCTGAAGTAATACAGCTCTTCTGAGTCTTCAGCTTGTGAACTGTGGGCTCAAATACTTTGTGTCGATGAACCTTTTGAAAAAAACAAAACAAAAATAATAACAAGACGTATTTATAATAAAGTAAAAACAAAACAATGTATATCATCTTGTTTTGGCTAACTTTGTTATGACGAGATAGGGTTTATCTCTTCCCAGCCCTACTCCCTAGCTAATGTTCTCCAGATATTTTTAGACGTAGAATCCAGTTTTTCTGCGCATAACGTTGACATGCGCTTTGCTTTCAAAGCGGAATAAGCATGCGCAAGTTTTGACCGCGCCAGGTTCCAAGTTTGAAAAAATGGCGAGAATTTTATCGATCGTGTAAATGAAAAATGTCAACAACTTAAACTGCACCGTGACATTTTATGCTTTCCCAATTTTCCCAGTAAGCAGAAAAATTTTCACGTTACTAATAGAACGCTGTTGTGTTGTTTTCGCGGGGAGTCAATTTTTCCGGTCAAAATTAACCCAAAAAGGTTTCCGCATACTTTATATGAGAACCCCACTAACTACATAAGCTAGAGAACCTCACAGCAAGAAGGGGGAGTCTTGGTTTCTTAACAGTGAAATGCCGAAAAAAAATCTTGCTTGCCCAAGTAACAGTAACTCAACCGAGCGACGTCCTCGCTGGCATTATTACAGTCCGCCGTTCTTTCCACCATTGCAGCCTACATTACTACCTGAGCCCGCAAGTACGGATAAGGGATGCGCGGGAAGCTGTGCAGTGCGTTTTTCCGCCGCCAACGCGTCGCGTGATTGTCTTTCTAGATGATGTTGTATAGCAGCCTGAGCTGTCCATTTGAGCAAAATCTACGTCATTGGATAGGACGTCACTGAATTCAAAATAGCTTGATAGTGATTACCTTCGGAATAAGCTCTATATCGGGGATTAACTAGCTTATCCCGCATACCATCTCGATTTAAATCTTTGCCGTTCTAGTTCCCAGGGCCGCCTTTCCTTCTTATCCGGCGCGGACTTGGTACACGGAAAAAGTGACTCTGATGACACTTGGCTCTTGGACTAACATTTTCACCAATTCAACGCCAGTTAAATTCCCGAAAGTACCCACTGGTTTATTTCTAAAACCGTTTGATTAGAGCATCTAAATGCAACTTCACAGATCATGTTCTAAAAACAGAAGTACAATACTGACTGGAAAAGTGACATTGATATGTTTCGCTATGGGAGGCTTCAATGAAAATTTTTCACTTAAACCAGTATTAAACCTCCTGACGGTCCGTAGGTCCTATATTCGAACCCACCAGCGGACTCCCAAATGAAAAGGTCTAGGATGCTCCTCGTCTCACTTGGGAGTTTAAATCAAGGATTCTGGTCTCACTTAATGTGGTCAAACAAAATGGAACTACTTTTAACCACCCCAGTAACCTGGAACTTTTACCGGGCCCTCGAAGAAATAATAACAATACACTGCCATTTCGTTTGAAAAGGCGTCATCTAGGTGTAATAAAGCGGGAGCCACGCCTAGATTGTCTAAGCCAAATATTCAGTAACGAGCATCTCCGATCTTTACATACCTTTCCCGTTCCGTAATCTAACGCTAAAACCACTACGCTAAATGTATGACCGTACAACCGTAGGTTGCTCAAATTCTTTCATTGCCATAGCAATCCAGATCTTGTGAAAGATGGAAAACACAGATTACCTCATTTTGTATATCTTTTAATTCATTTCTTTTTTCAATATATCATAATTATTGCGCGCGTTATACACTTGCGCGGCCGCAATAGATACTAGTCCGGAAAAAACCTTTGCTTGTTTTTGCTGCTCGCAAAGGGCAGTCTCCTATTTTCTGCGTTGATATCTCGACTTGAGGTTATCTGTTTGATTTGCAGTTTCCAGGCCCCACTGCGTAGAAAGTCCGCGAATCTTCGATCGTTCGTACCTTGTACACTCGTCGCGTTCGTTCAGTACCTTGTACATTTGTCATCTCTTGATGCAAAGGAAAGCTTTTTACTTAAACAGTAAGTTCCTCAGTAGCCTGTCATGTCACGTGTAAATCTAAGTATATAGGTTACAGTATTCCAAAGGGTTGCGAACGTTTTCAGTGATTAATCGAGGGGAAGGCAATGTTCTTATCATGAGTCTCACCGCGCTGTTGTTCCATGAGTATTGCCAGGCAGCGAGGTATACAGACTGAATTATAATGTTCCCAACGAGACGAATAAACAAGTGGATTGCCCTGCGAGGCGAATGAAAGAAGCAAATTAACTACCGAGACCAACAAACGGAATAATAATAATACTTGAATTTACACCTGACACGACTAGCTACTGAGTAACTTACCGTTTTTGTGAAAACAAAATAGCTATCGCGTTCTGATAGGAGTTTTTCAGAGGAATAATAATTATGTTATAGACAATTATTTAACAGAATTTTTTGTAAATAGTACAAATTTGCAAAGAGTAAAACAAGTCAAATGTACCAGTAAAAATAAACCGTTCGAGGGAAATATTACCTCTGTCCGTTTGGGTCTTTTAGAGACCTCGAAAAGATAAGCTTGTACAAAGCTGTAAGAATTCATGCCTTAAGAGAGGAAAGAGGGCTTAAATAAAAGATACAATAGACTTCAATTTCAAGCTTGCTTATTTCTACGGCATTGATGTAGTATATATTTCCAACGATCTCCAACACCACGTGATACCTTCATGTCTCACCCCCAACCATCTTTCTACATAGGGCAGCGCTCACTTCCACTATGGGACCACCAGTCATTTATTAATGAGAGACAACTGTGGTTACTTTGTTCATAATACGTCACATTTCACCGAATACTTCTTTCAGGTCGTCAAGGTAACCTTGTAATGTTTTTATAATATAACCATTCTTGTTTTCCTCCAAAAATCTCCGAATGAAAGGGACTTCTTCTTCCTGCCCCTTGACAAACTTTTCGAAGTACAGTTTATTGATAGCTGCCATTTTCTGTCGCTTCAGGATAGTGTTATTCTCTGTGAACCAATTTAGCGGTTGCTGATCACCGAAGACTTTCTCATAACTCAGCACGGCGTCTTTTTCAACGCGTAGAAGCTCAATGACGCGACCGATGACGACACCAACCGGAAGTAGATCGAGGGCGGGATCGGTCGACACAGGCTTCCCGTCGGAATCCCGCACCAGTCTCCGCGCGATCTCAAACAGTAACATGAAGTGAAGTTCGTTCATGGGACTGACCGCATTGAACAATGCAGACTTCATACCTTTTGTGTTCAGCTTGTAAGTCATGTCACCCAGGCCTTTACTCGTAACACCACTTTTGGCCAGCAAAGAGCACATTTCTGGATATGAATAGTACTTCAATCTTCCGACGACTTTGATCAGCCCATGTCCCGGATACAACGGGGTAGGCATGAGCTCAACCTTAAATTTTTTGTCAGCGGCAAACTTCATAAAATAAGGACCGCTGTCCGTATCCCGGTATTCCATGATAATGCGGCGCAGAAGATTAACAACTGCGGCTCCAGTCATTCCCATGATACCAAAAGTATATTTATTGCTGTGGCTTTCTTGAAACTCGGTCAAGTTGATTTCCTTGGCATTTTTGACAAAGAACAGTTCATTGGCCTCGCTTTGTCTCTTCATCTCCTCTTTTAAGGCCTTTGTTTTGTCCTTCCAACCTTCCATTTTCCATTCCAGCTTCACAACGCTATCAGATTCCCCCATCGCCCTTTGAGCTGTAAGATGTTAGTGGAACAAAGAAAATTAAAAGTTTGTATGTTGATAAAGCGAAGTTACATTACAGCGTGTTCTTGAAAAATCATCTCGCGGTTGAATCGCTGTAGTTAGTTGCCGGAATGATTCCAATAAGCGCCTGGAGCGCTAATTTTCTTATGGCCCGGTAGCTCAAGGGAGGGTGGTTACTTAAAGGGGCTCAGTCACGTTTGAAAAGCTTAGCAAAACTTTTCAAATTCGTTGTTTGCAATACGCGTCAATCTTCTCCATCCTTAACCATCCTTGTTCCTTTATGGTTTATTATCGTCTCTTTGATGTTTTTCTATCTTTACAAAGTGTTATTTTTAGGTTTCCTTCAATTTAACGGTTATTTTTTTCGATGTTCAAAATAACTCAAGATGCCGTGACTGAGCCCCTTTAAGAGAAGGGCTTATTAGGGATGGGGCGGCTATTTCTTTTTTTAACATACATACCACCTTAATGAAAGGCAACATATCTACTCCAACTCAATAACAATAAGTGCTCTGGTAGTCACAATGTCAAATATTTATACGTCCAGATGAGAAAATTCAATATTCAATATCTTAAATGTCACTTTCACTACGGAGGCGGCGCTTATTGGAAGGGGCACTTCTTGGAATAGGAGTGCTTATTAAGACAACAGCACCCGATAGGAAGAAGAGGACACTAAGTCAAATCATTGCGGTTTACCTACAGCTGCTTTAAATAATTTAATGTCACTGTTCCTTAACAAGACCCACCAACTGCGGCGCAATGTTTATTAAACATGCGGGCTACTAAATAAAGACAATGAACAACTCAAGTTGGCGTTAATGGGGGAGCACTGCCTTGCGTTAGGTTAGCCTGTGCGACTTCCGGCTATTGCGTGACAAACGAACCTCACTTATCTCCCCAACACTACGAGCTGAATGCAAAACAGCACGTGCTGGATCGGACAGCAGGCGATATTCAAAGGCAACGAGGTCAACAAGCTTGGGGGAAGTCGCTGCGCAGACTTAACCGAAACACGTAGGAGTGACCCTTGTTTAATAGATTGACGACCAACCCCATCTCCAAAGGGAGGGAGGGAGGGAAAAAATTTACGATAGTTTACAACAAGTACTAACTGCGCTGTACAACAGAACACTAGAGTGAACTCTGAACAGTTTGTTTGAGCTTATATAGCTAGACTAACGTCTACGAAATAGCCAGTAGAAAGAGCCGTACTACGAAACAGCTTGGCATTACACGTGAAAAAGCATCGCCATGAATAGTGCTTTAATATTTTTGGCCAATGCCGTGAATCCTTATAGAATACTAAAGTTAACAAAGCTACAATGTTCAAACCCAATGTACAATGAGTCTCAGAGTTAAGCGATCTTTGGAGCTTGACTACACAATAGTTTTATTGAGAGCTGTGCCGCCATGAAAGACTTAAAGATACGTGCGTCACGTTCCATTAACTATATTTTACTGGCGTGACAGTAAAATGGCATTTCTGACTGCGAGCAGTCCCTCCTTTGCTTAGTGCGTCGTGAGTAACTCGAAAGAAGGCCGCGAGGATTCTTCGCAGCCATTTTTTCACGGTTTTCTTTCGCGTGTCGCACAAAGGCTCGATCGACTAAGAGAAAGAGGGGAAATGCCCACGCCATAGTTGAGCATTTATTTGCGCGTTTCAGGTCGCTTTTGAGAAAGTTTATGAAAAAGAATTATTAGAGGAAGACTGATTTCGTTTGTGCAATGTTTTGAAACCAGAGTTGTTCGCGAGCGACTATCTTAACTCGCGTTCCGCATTGCAAAATTCGGGGCACCTATGGAACCAATCAGAATTCTTCTTTTCATCTCAGGGGACCAGTTTGCCCGATAAGTAATATTATTAAAGTTCTTCCACCTTCCACTCGCGCAAGTACACCAGAGGACCTGGTAACTACCGTCTACATCTGAGGACGGTGCGTAGTGCGTACTGTTTTATCGCATTGGTTACGCAGCGTTATCAAAGCGCGTAACAGGTATTTTGATTCGAAGCGATCCGCGTAGATTCGTAGAACGACGACTCCATTATTGTGAGCAATGTCATCAATTTTCATCGTAAACATATCTAATCGATCCTACATGTCATTGTCATTTGCCATGCATAAAACCGACGACACCTGTTGATTTAAAATTCCCTCCTGATTTTACAGACTCGCCTGCATGTGTTTTGTTTTGAATACTCGACAATTCAAATTTTTTCTCTCGGAAAACTCGAAGGATAGGCTTAAGTCCCCTATGTTTTCTCGTTCAAAAACAAAAACGATAGAACAGCTTTCATCGATCATCTTATATTCATCACAGGGCGGATCAGAGAGAACGATTATGACGGTTCTAGTTATGTCTCAGAACAGTAAGTTGTTCCGATATAAAGTAAGTCGCTGCTAATAGAGATGAACACAATATCCCATTTTATCATGTCAAAAAATTCGCCCTTGTTCTCGGCTTGCGCTCTTTTAAGCCATTAAGCTAAACAAAGTTGCTGTATTAATCATAGAGTTAAGCTGTATGGAACATTAGTTTCTCGCTGCGTTGCTTTCAATAATATGACTAAAACAGCGCGGTTACGTGAAAAACACAAAGTAGTTCAACTCCATGGATAATTTTGCTTTTCGTCCATTCGTTTCAATCGGATGAAGTTTAAAGAATCGACAAGAAATTTATCATTCGACAGAAGTAAGGGAAGGGAAATTAAAAGGACGATCTTAACACATGGTGGTAATTCAGTAATGTTTATATGTGCACTATGTGTGTCCACCTTTAATTTCGACAAGAACCCATTCAACGGCATTAATCGGTCACGAAAACTGACTTTTGCCAATGCGTCACGCCTATTCTAGCAATAGTCTGAAAGACCGTTAAAGGTGTTATTCTGTTCATCTTAAATTCTATTCTAATCCTCGCTACTTTTTTTGCCTCCGATTTCTCAGAAGGCTTCATCTTCGTGACAAACAAAAGATGCTCCCCAGTCTGTTAACAAAATATTCTATCCCCCGGCTTAAAAAAATTCATCACGAGTTACTTTTACAACTCGGAGAACTTCAGCTTACCTTAAATATTTCAAAGAGAAACGAAGCTTTAGTTTGCAGATCCAAGGAGCCTTTGATGAGCTATACCAACAGCAGAGCAGATGCTACCACGAGGTCATAATGGCAAACAAAAGCTCCGATCTTCTGTTCAATGTTTTTGTTATGATTATCAAATGATTTGGAGCTGGCTCGTCAGGTTGTGGAGTAATAAAATCATGTAGTTACAGCTGGAGACCTGTATTTCAAGTGCCTCTCGCTAAGTAATTCCTGTGCCTTATAAAGCGCCCTTTTCAAAACTTTGCAGCAAAGTTGACGGCTTAAATTTTCACGCACAATTTAATATTAAAGTGTAGCAATCGCTGACCCGTAATGTCGGGGTGGAAATTGGTAACGTAATTCACAGCAATACTAGAGGACCTCTGTTCTTTTTTTGCAGTTTTTCTCGATTTCCTTTGCCCTACATGTTAATCGGATTGGAATTTTCTTGCCTCGCAAAAGTTAACAAAATCTCAAAAGTTTTGTTAAGTTGGAAAATTTCGCAGCAAAATAGAACAGTCGGCGTTGTGTGAAGAAAGGGGTACTTAATAGCTCTGAGATCAAGTACAAAGCACACCTAGAGACGCCTTCTGATATTAATTTTCTGTTTTCGCTCTAGCTTCTGAAAAAGAACTTGTACGCTTGAGACTCTATTCTTGATTTTCAGACTTGTGAGATGAAATGAGTTCAGAGGTTAGCATTTCCCATAACTTCCGTTAACATGATGTACTACTAGCAGATGAAACGGAAGTGAACGAACCGGATGTTTCTGAATTGCAAATGTTGCAAATTTCGCGACCCATGGAAAAAGAAGGCCCTGGGTGCGAGACTGTTGCGTGACTTAGACATGGTTAACTATTAAACTGTTGGTGTTGCATCGCTTACCAAAACAGATAAAAAAAAATTTTGTATGAAATGCAGAGGGCTAAATGAACAGTGCTAGCCAATAGCAAAATTTTGACAAAAGGAAAACTTGGTTAAAACTAGTTTGTTGGTTGGAAAAATGTGATATGGCTTCGATGAGTCACCCAATATCAACACTTTTTCCTTTTCTTTTTAATAAACCAAAGCCCTGCTAAGATCAATTAACTCTGCTGAATTTGGCAAAAATTGGAAGTTTCATAAGAATCTGTTGCAAAATCATAGAAATGTGGGGCTTACCAAACTTGACAATTGTTTGAAACAGATGTTTACTTCTGGGCAAGAACTTTCCCTCCTTGCATACATTTCTTTGCAAAATTTGGCAAGTTTGGTGTCCCAATATTTCTACAAGTTTGCTCTGGATTGTAATGACCATTTGCCTATTTGCCAAATCTGGCACGATAAATTGATACACAAGACCTCTTTTTTGTTAGAACAAAAAATTAGAAAAGCATCGCATTGTCAAAGTGATCAAACCCATGGGTAACAAAGGAATGAATAATGAAATGTCTGTTAACAATTATTTTATTAAATGTACTAGTATCCAAAAACCCCCTTTAAATAAAGTTTAAAGCTAGCATGCTAATGAATTTTGTTATTTCTAGTCTATAAAACATTCACTTGTGTATCATGCCCTACTCTTTTAAAAGATGTTACACTGGTATAAAACTCTGGTCATGATGAGATTGAATTATGATTACATTATATTTGCTCCACTGTCAAAGAGTTAATGTCCTGTAATTACGCCAAATGCACACAGATTGAAAACATTGTTCAATATACGCTGTATGATCACACCCTTGTTCGACAGACTGTTAGTGCATCTTTCAGTAGCACATCAACTCTGATAATCAGAGGCTTTGTGTTTTGCTGCCATCAGTCATCTCAGTGGAACTCTCAGGAAACAGAAGTTCACTTCAACTAAAACATATTGTCTGTGGTCTGTAATTAATAGATTTTGATCTATTTTGTTTCCTTTTTTCAAGCCAGTTGGTTGTTTTCCTGATCACGATTGATGACAGCTAAAAGTCGCAATGATTAGTTTGGTTTCCAATACAGAGTTTCTGTGTCTCTTGAAGTGGCACAAAACATTTGACAAATAATATCAAACACAATTGAATTGACAATATTTCATCACAATATTTCAAACACTGAGAAGATGGTGGAAAACAATTCTTTGTATTCACTTTGGAAATGTCGTGAAAATCGAATGTTTGATATATTCCATAAGGACAACTAACAAACAAAAAAATAAGTTATGATACTTTTGTGTCAATTACACCCAAATTACAATTAATTTTTTGGTTCATGTTTTTCTTAGTAATTTGACTAATTATGATATTGCAGAGTTTATAATTTCCAGCACCATCCTAGCAAAATACTACATTTACATCTACCAGTACAAACATGGCTTGCAAAAGTGTCGCTTATAGTCTTTATCTTTTAATGAGCTGAACCTAAATGGAATGTGTAATTCCAGAAAATATCCATACCCCCCTTACGGAAGGGATTTTTTCTAAGACCCCCCCTCCCCAACCCTATTCCAATTACGCTTCATACTTTTCTTTAAAATTTTTGGCCTTACAGAAACCCCACTCCCCCCCACCCCCACAAAATTCCAATGCCTTCTGTTGGGGGAGTATGGATATTTTCTGGAACTGCACAATACAATGTCGATTATGAACCCTTAAAACCCCTTCAGGATTCACATTAGTGGCGGATCCAGACCTTGAGCTAAGGTGGGACCCTATTTGTTTTGCTTGCTCTACCGGCTTTTCTTCCTTCTGCGATTCTCTTTTACCAAACTAAGGGAGGGCCCACGCCCCCTCCCCCCATGGTCAGCTCCTTCCCTAGATCTGCCACTGCATATGCACCTTCTATCTTTCTATTTTTAGAAACTGATCTTCATAGGAGGTTAATTTCAAACTCCTTATGAACTGCCCATCAAGATACAATGTTAACAATACACTGATTTTTGGACAGGAATGCTCTTCTAGATTGACAAATGAATGTCACATGACTGCTATGAGTGAAGACGTTCTACTCAGATTCATTGGTTTTGCTGGATTTTTTCTCTCTGGGAGTTCTCCCCTAGTTGAAACAACAACCTCATGTTGTGCTGTCCATGTTCAATACTATGCAATAAAAAAGAGGCAATTAACCCTTTACTCCCCAAGAGTACTCCCAAGACGACAGACGATTTTACTTGTCAAAGGGAGACCCCTTGGGGCTTAAAGGGTTAAAAAACTATCTCCTTTACAAAATTTTACTGAATAATTTTGGGACATCAAACTTGAAAGCTCCACTGCATGTGGTACTTTAGCGAACGTTTTACATTTAAAGTGTCCCATGCCAGCTTTTTGTCAAGTATGAATGAAGGAAAGTTTTATGTGCAAAATTGATTGAAATACTCATTTATTCTTCCATCAGACAAAACACGGAGGAGAGTTTTCTTCCGGTGGTAAAAAGACGTCTTCTGGTAGTACACCTTTTTCGTTTGCGCTTCCATTTTCCAAATGAAACGAGGAATAACTCGATCCAATTCCACTGTCAACTCGTTTCTCGTGTGATCTGTCATTGCCATTAATGTCTTCGCCTTCCCCATCACTGTCCAGTAAATCAGTTTCTCTGACTATACCATTCTCTGCTATCTTGCTTGCATCACTTGCAGAACTATTATCAGGATCTTCAAGAACACTCAGACACGTCAATACACTTTCGAAGGCTTCTCGATGTTTACAAATTTCGTCGAGAACTCTCGAACGATTTTTAAGGTGTCGCACAGAGTCTTCGTGCTCGCTCGCTTCTCGAACAAGCCTTTCTATAATTGCTTCAGAAGATTGAAGTTTCTGTCTTAGTTCTTGTATCTCCTCATCTTTTTGTCTCAAAGTTTGATTCATACGAAGAGGAAGTACCTTTAAATTCTCTGCGTGAGCTTCGTTTTGCTTCTTCAACGCCTCAGACAGTTCTTTTACCTGTTCCTCCAGTTCGTGCACTCGCTTCACCAGTCCTTGAATGTGATGATTTGCTTCTTTTATGGCGACTGGAGATAAGGACATTTTCGTGGGAGGACGACGGTATAAATACAAACTGAACTAAAACAAAAACAAGGGAACAACTAGCTGTTGTCGTGTTCTACACGTAAAACGGCGCCATGACATCGTAATGTGAAAATTCGCCAGGGAGGGGGCGCTCAGGATGCCTAACTTTCCTTGACCTAAACTTTGTCAAAAAGAACTAAAAAATCATTGCAAAAGAAAATAAATCCATCAATGATGACTCCTTTCTTTTAAAGCTGGGATGGATAATTTTAAAATTCAATTATCGACTTTTAGGACTGAAATAAAAAGGGCTATTCACACCCACTCCCATAGGTAGGCCTGGTTTGGTATCTCTAGTTTCCTGAGGACAGCGGGTACTCGCACAAAGATAGACAGAGAACCAATATGGCGGCAGGACAGGGAGCTGTCACATTGAACGTCAAGGACTTTGATTCAGTTTTGAACCTCGTGGATCAGCAAGCTAGTAAATTTTTTACGGGCATGTAAGTAACTGATATACGGCCGATCGTTTTTATACTGATGGTCGGTTTAGCCCCCAAAGAAGAAGTCGATTAGCCCCAATTCACGCTTAAAGAACGTGAAATACAGAGCGTTTTCGACTTCTGGGGCCCGTATCTCGAAGCATTCATTGGAGGTCAGAACACACCCTACTTTTTTGAGACTTTGATTTCAAAATATGATTCCGGGCCCGTTAAGTTACCGGGTCTTTCGAGAAACGGGCCCCTGGTTGGGAGCTAAACGGTTAGGGGCTAATCGGCGTAGGTGCTAAATGACGGGTCACCCTCAAACGGTCATATTCCGTGTTCCAATATACCGACTACCTGCGACGGATTTGTCATCAGGTGGCCTTCACTTATATTAATTAAATTATCAGTAGCCTTTCATGTGCTTATTCCTGTTCCTCCAGTGTATCGATGGTTAACTTAGTTTTACATACATGTAGGGAAAATAGAGCAGAATAACAGTGTACTGGTCAGTGTAAAAATTTATACTGTGGACTGCAGGCTGGGGGTAAAATGAAGACCAAGGGAAAATGGAAACCCCAGGCAATCAGAGGTACAGTGGAACCTCACCCTGCAATCACATCATTATAATTATTACGGTTCACTTACTTTTTCTGGCTGGAAGAAAAGGGTCGCTAAAAGCTCTTCACCACGGGTTTGTCAGCTTTGCTGTGAAGTGTCAATCTCACTACATAAGGCTGATTATTATTATTACTACATTGTTATTATTATTGTTACCACATTTTTACTGGGAAAAGGTGTTCATAATAGTGTTGCACTACATGTTTCCTTGCAGGCAAATGGGGTCTGGTATGTCATACTCTGTTGAAGATGCCAAAAGTGAGTAGAAGTATAAAGTTTGGTCTTCACTAGCGACAGAGTCAGAGTCATAGTCAGAAGCATAGAGTAATACAATCTAGTGAAAATCAAACCAACAGAGTCGGAAGCAGAACACCGATTCTGCTTATGACTAGCCTGCATGGCAGGCCGTAGAAAGGGAGTGAGGAAAGTCAAATCCTCACGCGTCTGTTCTTGCGCTTTATGCGCTCGTCTTTCCCCTTTCCCTCCCCTTCGGACGCCTGCCACGCAGGCTAGCCTAGGACTCCATTGCTTACAATCTGGACGCAGAAGCAGAAGAATAAACCACTCCTAATGTTCAATTTTGAGCCTTGGGATTGATTGGTTCTTCTGCTTCTGCTTCCCACTGCGACAACCTAGTTTTCACCAAATCATTAGTGTTAGTGTCATAAATGGAATCGTAAGAAATGGAAATTTTCTGATTCTTCTGACCCTGATTCTGTCCAGCTTATGACCCTGTTTACATCTCCACTTTTCAATTTTAAACTCTTTTATGACTCTGACTACAACTCAAATTCCATTGCTAGTGAAAACCAGCCTTAAGTGATGTGATGAATCTTTTTCTTTATCATAACAATTTGAAGCAACTTGCACGCCCACGATTGAATGGAACTCTAGGCTAAGCTCGATTACCAACTGTTGTTCAGGATAGGAGCATGTGCTCCTTCCCCCCACTCAAAAAAGCCTAATGGAACAGGAGTTTTGATCATGTTCCACCAGCATTTTTTGAATTATTTTATTGTCTTTGCTAACAGACACCTTGATCACATGGCATATTAAAAAGAACCGAAAAATTAAACGTCCCTTCTGACATGGTATTTGGGTTATGTAAAATGAGAATGCAAGATTACTATGTATGACGTAATGGTGTATTTGTTGGCTTCATTTGTAAATCAGCGGACCTGGATGGGTTGTCAAAGCTAACCGACACCCTTCATGAGAAGCTACTGTCTTCTGGAGTCAATGCCATTCCCCTAGATTCTGAAATGTCACAGCTGGATTACCAAGCGACAGTGAGAAAAGGACAAGAAGAAGCTGAACTCACTAGAATTACCTTGCAGAGAGTTCAAACAAACTGTAATGCACTGAGTAAAGCGATGAGTATGCCAAGAAAATAATCTCACTTGTCGTGTTATTTGGAAAAGGAATGTAGTTTGAGTTCAAGCAGCTGTTAGTGTTGAGAGGAATTACATGAAGACCCTAATAGTGGTTGCAATGGAGGCTGGAGGCTTCAAATTGTGTTACAGTCTGTACATGTATGTCAAGACAAACCCTTCCTAGTTGCCATTGAAATCTTCACTCGGTTGCCTCAGTACTTAACGTATTTTAAAAGAACGCATCATAAACTGCAAGTTTCTGCATGTAGATGAACCAACATAACATGTAGCAAGCTGCAAACTTGAGAATGGTTTTGATGTGTGAACATCCAAGGTCCGTCATCACAACGCTGTTTGTTCTCAAGCTCATAGTACAGTGAATAACTGTTGAAGTGTATCTCAAGCCACAGAAGGTTTCCATTCAGTGAGGCACCGTGAGAGCAAAGTGTCTTGCCCAAGAACACAATACAGTGTCCCCAGCCAGGGCTTGAACCCAGAGTGCACTAACCAAGAGGCCACCATGCCTCCCTCTTGAAACTAAAAACATATCTTTAATAAGTCTTGAATTCTGTATACATCACAGTTCTAGCAGAACAGCCAGAGTTCAAGTTTTTAGTCAAAGAGTAACAAAATAATTTTCCCTAAAATATAATCTGTAGCCATAGTTATATCGAGAAATTGGTTGGTGATCAATTTTATTGTGACACGAAGAAAGAAAACTCAGAATCTTATCGAGAAAATATTTAATTCATGGCAAATACTAAAGTACATTGTGGTATTAAAAATAAAAATTTTTATTTTATTTTTTTTCTTGTTTTTTATTTTCACTTCTAAGTTTCTGCTACTAGTTTTACAATAAAGCAAAATAATATTATTTAATATAGAAATAAAATGTGATAATTGTGGACTAGCTTTTGTGTCTCATTGTATTTCATAATATGAATTGCCATGATCTATTAATCACATAGAATCCACTTTTTTTTTCAAATGAACTTTCTTTTACTTCCTTACAAAATTAAAGTGCAATTATGGCTGTTACCACAAAGAAAAGGACATTTTACTACTAAAAAACTCATGGCACCTCCAAAATCTACTGTAAACACCTCCTAAATCTACCAATCACGTAAAGGGATTGTGTTATAATATACACACAATTTCATGTTTGATTTGACTTCACTCAGGACTTGATAAAAATTGTGTCGCTGCAAATCTACACCTTTAAATAATTTCTCAGTGGTCTTGCCCAATAATTGGTGCATCTTGAGGCTTAACTAAAGAAGTCCATGTCATTACAAAATGCTTCTACCTTGTTTGGGACAAGTGAGTAATGCTGTAAATCAAAGACATCCATTCAGCTCCTTGCTCGTAATCTGGACTAATAATGTTAGCTTCCCTGTATACGCTAATTAAAACAGCATTTAGTGCAATCAACTATTAACTGCGTGACTATGGAACATCAGTTGATATTAAAAACTCATCCCTTAGTGGAGTGTTGGAATCAGTGCCTGCCACTGGTTCATACCCCCGCAGAATGCTGGGGCACTGGTTGCCGTTACCGTACGTCCACCACATTGCACCACCAAATGCTGCCACACAAACCAGCAATGCAATCAGGACTACTGCTACAGCTACAGGACTTAATTTATTTGGCTCTTTTTCTTCCTCATCTTGTTCATCAGTAATATCTTCATCATCAACCTCATTGTCGTCAACATCGTTCTGTAACTGAATTGTATAATAACACTCAAGACTCCATTGGTAAGTCTGCATAAGGACCAAGTGGCTTTTACTGGTTTCCATAGCATGAAGCGAATAGGAGTATTTGTACTCCTCAATGAATGGGATACTTTCAGTGCTATGTGCAAAGGCCACATCTTTCGACGTGCCATCTTTCATCATGCTATGTAACCTGGCCTACATCAAAATGTCAACGCAACAGACTTCTTAATGGTTGAACTTGACTTTTATCATAAATGATGGATTTGTTGACATCAAACTAATTTAGAGTATCAGGGAGTCATTCTGTGAGAGATAAATCAACTCTTATGAAATGTTTACATCTTTCGAATGCTATACGCATTAGCGATCTAATTCTACCGGAAGTCACCACTGAGAGCTGTTGACTACACGCAAATCGTTTAACTATCCTGTAAATCTGGAAACATGCAATGTTCACAATCTTCTTCAGCCATGTGAGGTCAGTAATTATCATTTATTGTCTTTTCTACCACTAATCATCTGAAAAATTTTTGTTTCACAGTTATTAACAGTCTTTCAGCCATTTAAATAGCATGTCCAAAGATGAACGAAGATGTCACCTATGCACGCAACACTGAAAGCGAGTGTTAGAGCAAAATAATATTTCAAACAGTTATAGCTCTAAAAGTGGTCACGGTTGCTTAGAGAGGTACTTGCTTACAAGAGGTTCTAAATAAATTATTATAGTGATTTGAGTGGGAAAGTTGTGGTATTTTGAAAAACTGAGGAGAGGTGGATGCACATGAGCAGTGGCTGCAACTGGAGGTTTGGCTGTATTATATGGCTTCCAGGGAAACAATTTTTTTATTGCTGGACACAACTGTCGGCTAGTCTCGAGGGGGCCTCTATCTTGCCCTCTCTGGTAGCCACACAAAATGCCATAAATAATAAGTCATAATGTCTACTTCATTCTAGGTAAAGAGAGTCCTTACCCTTGTTTCTCTCAACAAATTATTTATTTTATTTCTAAGCTTACCTGAGGAAGCATTCCCCTGACCTGAAATACTCCAGGTTCGGTTGGTTCTGTAGGCTCAGTTGGCTCGGTGGGTTCGGTAGGTTCTGTAGGCTCTGTTGTTGTAGCTTGAGTGCTGGTCACTTTGGCAGTGGTGGAGCTCACCCCCTGTGTCGTTGATTTTTGTTTAGTAGTTGTTGCAGCTTTGGAGGTCGTTACTTTTGGAGTAGTTGTTCTGACAACTTGAGTTGTGGTCCTTTGTGTAGTAGTTGATATTGCAGTCTGTGTCGTTACTGTAGTTCTTGCCCCTTGGGTGGTGGTAGTAGAGATCACCCCTTTTGTGGTCTTCTGTTTGGTAGTTACAACCTTTGTTGTAGTTTGGCCTGTTGTTGGTTGGTTTGTTGTTGTCTGAGGTTTGACTGTGGTTGGTTGTCCAGAGGTTGATTTTCTCGTGGTTGGTTTTCCTGTAGTTATCGTCCCTGTGGTTGGTCTTCCTGTGGTAGGTTTCATTGTGGTTGGTTGTCTTGTTGGTTGCCCTGTGGTTGGTCTTCCTGTGGTAGGTATCATTGTGGTTGGTTGTCTTGTTGGTTTCCCTGTGGTTGGTCTTCCTGTGGTAGGTTGCATTGTGGTTGGTTGTCTTGTTGGTTTCCCTGTGGTTGGTCTTCCTGTGGTAGGTTTCATTGTGGTTGGTTGTCTTGTTGGTTTCCCTGTGGTTGGTCTTCCTGTGGTAGGTTTCATTGTGGTTGGTGGTCTTGTTGGTTTCCCTGTGGTTGGTCTTCCTGTGGTAGGTTTCATTGTGGTTGGTTGTCTTGTTGGTTTCCCTGTGGTTGGTTTTTCTGTAGTTGGTCTTCCTGAGGTTGGTTTTTTTGTGGTTTGCCTCCCTGAGGTTGGTTGTCCTGTGGTTAGTTTCCCTGTGGTTGGTTTCCCTGAGGTTGGTTGTCCTGTGATTGGTTTCCCTGAGGTTGGTTGTCCTGTGGTTGGTTTCCCTGTTGTGCTTCCTGTACCTGGGTTTCTTGTAGTCTGTGGCCTTGTTGAGGGCTTTGCAGTTGACGTGTCATTGGTACAGTTATTATTTCTGTAATCATGTGTGTAGTGGCAATCTCGAGTACATCTGTCCGCCTTTAAGACAAGTCGGATCACATCATGATGTTAGATTGGAGGAGTAAATTAACAAGAGACGGTCACAAGTGGAGCACAAAACAGTACTACATGTCACATGTAGTCATCTGAAATTATGACTGTGAAATTTAATAGTTCCTGAAGACAACTACATGCAGTGTGTGCAAATAAACACAGTTCAAGTACTATTTCATTGCATGTACTTTTATGTTTAACCGATTGACATCACTTTTTCATGTATCTGTCCTCTTATTGATCACAAATTTTATCATTGTCAAAGTAGCTGTTGATCCACAAGGCAATGGCCGACTGGATCTGCAGACTACTTTCATCTGATAATGTTATGACAAAATTCAATGTCAAGAACAGGACAGATGCATGAAAAACTGATGTCATTTGTTTTTATGATAACAAATTGTCCACTGTTGCACGTTGCCACATTGCATAAATTATAAATTCATGTGTCTGTCCACTTATTAACACTGAAAATTAGCCAATGAGCGTGCAAGAATTTATAGATCTGCAGTTATCGTAAAATATTAAATTTGTGATAGGCACATTAAATTAAAAAAGTCTCACAGACTTTTTCAAGTGCCATCACTATTAATGACATCTTCATCACGAAACCTAGAGTAACAACAGAATGATATGAAAGGTCTGTTTACACACCTCTTAAATATGCATAATGTTCTATCACCAGAATAATTATATGGAACCAAGCATAAATAATAATTTTTGACGAAAAAAAATTCACAATGGAAAGTCAAAGATTATGAGTTTTATATGTAAGTTTCACACAATTGCACTTGTTTATTGTTTTGATATTGTGTTTGTTTGTATGTTCGTTTGTTTGTTTGTTTAGCTGGGTCTGCACTGTCTCTATACTCAATTAAGTTTTCACTCACTATGATTCTATTCTTATAAGCTCCTCCATCAACATAGCAGGCACCTGAACCAGTCCATCCCCACCAGCAGAGGCAACGGCCATTTGACAAACACTTTCCAGCACTGTGGTAAATCCCTATGGAATCACACATGAAAGTGCAACTACAATGAAATTCTTAATATCCGGTTTTTACATTTAAGTACACAATAGGTCTTTCCTAGATACCTTGCCAAATTTCAATCTATTACGTACATTCAAACTATTGGTGTTTGGATGTTTATATATGGCCCCCATTTTCGTTGTTCCAAGTCTTGGTTGAGAATTTGAGAAAATGATGTCATTTTCTCAACAATACAGCATGGGTTGAAATTATAATTATAACAATTTTTCTAAATGTAGAAAATTGCACATATATATGAGTCAAAGTTTAAGGTTTTCTTTGTGTGAATTTCTTCAAAAAAGGAAAATTAATGGCAGCTGTACATTCTCAGAAATAAAGGTCCAAACAACATGAGTTCTAAATACCTAATGTTCATAATAGATTGAAATTTGCCAAGATAGCTAGGAAAGACCTATTGTCTGTACACAGAAATTTAAAAAAATACTGGTATCAAGAATTTGATCATAATGGCACTTGAAAGTTTCTAATTCTAATTTCAAATGGACTGAATTAGTAGGACATCACATTATCACTTAATTTCATGTAGAAAATGAAGACATATATGTCACCAGAGTTAAATTTGCCAATTTGACAAAATTTAAAACCCTGTTAAAAGGAACTAAATTTTGCAAAACTCTGTCACATGCTCAAAAAAATAGAACTTAAAACTGTGAGTAGAACTTTAGATGTGCTACAGTGTTGTGTGTTTTCATTAACCTTGTGAAAACACACATTGATCTTATACTAGTAAACAGGTTGACATTATTGATGCATAGATCTGCTCTCTGTGGTGTGATGTGAAGAGAATATGGATAATCACACAAACTGTTACAACAGTTGACAAAAAGGATTTTTTTGTAAACAGTGTTTAAAGTTTACATCACTAATTTTCGAATGACCGTTTTTGAATTTCTTTTTTCTGATCCAAAAGTACAATTATTGTACGACCAGGATTTCATATACAGTAACCTTACTTTCAACTTAATTAGTTAAGAGTATCCTGAACATTATTTTCATATACATGTAGAACAGATTTAGAACTTCCAACTTACCTGTGCCACACAGTGGGTCACAAGGGATGGCTGGTACAGTCTTGTTTGTTGGTACACTACACACTTTGGGGGTGGGGGTGCGGGTGTAGGTGGTGGTGGGGCTGGCGATGGTGGCACAAGCTGGGTTCAGATAGTTATGATTGTAAACACATGCATTTGTGCAATAATCAGCCTGAGGAAAGAAGATGCAATATTAATACATTGTGAATCAAGATAATTATATAAACATATCTTATTAAGATTATCACCTAGTCACACTGTACACGACTTGAAAAGAGTCTACAGGGCATGTAATTCCCAGTATTGTGGTCTCTGCTCTTGTCTCACAGGAAACAAGTGATGCTTAATTCCATGTGCAACAAGCTCCAGATCTAAGCTGGCAAATATTTTGTTAAAATTAATACACAGGGTAGGGGAAAGAAGTCCTCTAGAGAGATACAACATCTTGGAATATACTAATTCCCAATGCGTGGGGGGATTGAGCATTCTGCAATGGTTTCTCAAAGGCAAAGACAGTGGAAAAAGAAACTCTTGCACACTGTGGGTATGTACTGTATCAAACACAGAAGACCGTGTTTGGCCACATTTCCACACAGAGTTCTAAAAGAGTTTTTACAATAACTGCAGAAATTCTCGCACGTTCACTGGCTAATTTTTATTGTCAATAATTGGACAGACACATGAATTTATAACGAGAGCGCACAATTTGACAATTTGTTATCGTAAAAAAACAAAATAATTGATGTCAGTTTTTAATGTGTCTGTCCTGTTAAATTGACAATAAATTTCGTCATAACATTGTCAAAGTAGTCTGTGGATCTACTTGGCTATCACCTCGTGGATCCACGGCTACTTTGACAATGTTATGATGAAATTCATGATCAATAACAGGACAGACGCATGAAAAACTGACGTCAGTTTGTAATTTGATTAAATTCGAGGTGTTTGGAACTGAGGTCAAACACCATTTTAAGTGTTTGATATATGTTCTCAATTTAAACTTTCAATTTAGTATACTTAGAGAAACAGGAGAAATATTTTTCAGATATCCAAGTTACAAAGTCGTGGTCATGAACTCCCTTGCTTAAACTTGATGAATTATTGAGTTTGAGAATTTCCCTCTTGTATTCCTTACCAGTATTCTGTTCTTGTACTTCCCTGATGTGATGTAGGCTGCATTGCGGCCAGTCCAACCCCACCAACAAAGACAGCGTCCATTACTCTGACATGAACCCCGGCCCCATGTGCATTTGGGGTCACATGGAGCAGCTGGTTGTTAAAAAAAATAATTGTTAATAAAAACATTTCCTCAGTATAATTTTGTCTTTGTAATTGAATGTAGTGTTTTGTTGGCTTTAGTCTTTTATTAGGTGTGTTAGAAAAGGTAACAATGTGAAGAACCCAGGAATTCTTGGATTTTTCTTTGTTACCGAAAGAACCCAGTGCATGCGTAGTTGCTCAATAAATTGAGAGTTCTTAGTTAGTGCTTTTGCAGAAACTTGCCAATTTCAAACAATCCAGTTATTAGCATTTCAAGAAATTTGGTAAAAATATAATTCAGAAACCATGTGAATGATCTATGACAGAAAATCTGAATTTTGACAGAGGGAATTTTTAGTAAGAGCAAACTTAACAGAAAGGTCGTTCCGGTATACCAGGATCTGGAATACCCTCTGATTGGTCAATTTTGACAGATTTTGTCAACACTCAAGCACAATTAAACAACGGTGGATCGCTTGTATGGGTCCCCCCTGTGAAGATCATCAATCTTCTAAAACAAGATAATTTCTTTAAAACAAAACTTAAATTTTTTCCTACAGACTTAAGGCAGACAAAGGCAGAGGAAAAAAACAAGAAAAAAGGAAAGAAGAAAAAAAAGAGAAAAAGAAACATAAGAAAAAGAAGAAAGAGGAGAAAAGACACGATAGAAGAAAGAATAGATAATAGAAAAAAAGAAAACAAGAAAAAAAGAAAAAAAAAAAAAGAAATAGAAGAACAGAAGAAAGAAGAAAGAAACGAACAGAGAAAAGAAAGAAGAAAAAAATTATAGAAAAAAAATTAAAAATGTCCTTAAATGTAATTTTTTATTTTTTGCCAGTGATAATCATTTTTTTAGTTTCGTGTATATTGTTAGTTTATTTTAAGTATAAGTGTGTAAGGGAAAGTGGTGAAGGGGCGGGACCCCTGGAACAGGCTGTAGTGCCGGCATTTGTAGCCCCGGCGGGGGTGCCCGAATGGGTAACCACGCCGAGGCTACTATGCATGCACTACTATTTTAATAGTATGTATACCCTGGTTTGGGAAACTGCCCAGCACTACTTTCCCAGGCCCGCTCTGCTGGCAGGCTCAACTGAAACAATTGAGTTGGGCACTGTCTAGCTGAGGGCTCTTTTGTATTGTATTTTATTTAGCGTCTGTTTTTCGAAGTTTTCTGTCAATGTTAAAAAATATTTTAATTATATCTCAATTTGTCATCATTTTATTTCAGTGGTCTTCTTTTAATATTTGTAAATGGTTTTAAGATTTCTTGCATGTTTCTTCTTCACTTGTTTGCGTTGTCAAATAAAAAAAAATATCAATGTTTATCAATCTTGATTATTCTAGTTTAAGAAACGGGACAGTGGAGGGGAACACGTACGAGAGCACGTGGCGCTGGAAAGGGATACAGAAGAGTATTTGCATTGACTCCATCAACTTAAGTTCAAGTTCAACTTTATTGTGCGCTATTCAAATTGATACAGTATAAGATGACATACAAAATCAGTAGGTTTACAAATGATGAAAAGTTAATGTTGCATTTAACAAGTGCAACGTAATACCTGTATATCGAGGAAAGTTTTTGTTAGCCCTCTGATCAAAATGGCAGCTATTGATTTAACCTTAAAAGAAAGTCAGTTTTTGCAACAGCTTTTAAGAACAGGATGTGTGGTGACAACAATTTACAGCGAATTAAGAAGACCCTCTCTGTCAAAATTTTATTAGAACAGTGTTGAGAGAAGGGATTTTACGGAATTCATAGTGGGCAAATGATGCAAAAAATCTAATGACTGGATTTTGTTTTTAAATAAACAAAAACTATGCTTTTAATTCTTGATTTTAACCAGCCCCATTGCACACCCCTTGGCCAAAATGCAAGAATAAATCCTGCTGTGGTTGACCTTGACTCTTGCAAAAAACGGCACCTAAGCATAAATAGTTAAAATATTATCAACGGTGAATTAGGCATAGGCACTCGAAAAATAAACAAAAACTATGCTTTTAATTCTTGATTTTAACCAGCCCCATTGCACACCCCTTGGCCAAAATGCAAGAATAAATCCTGCTGTGGTTGACCTCGAGTCTTGCAAAAAACGGCACCTAAGCATAAATAGTTAAAATATTATCAATGGTGAATTAGGCATAGGCACTCGAAAACTGTGTTCAGCATCTTAATCTGGCCACCCTAGTATTAAGGAGGCCAACAGCCTCATTCTGAAATCTGGCCAACCCATATGATTGTCCATAATTTTACCCGGCCATTAACTTGGCCACTCAAACCAGTAATGCTCATCTTTCCACTGTTAATTAGTATGAAGTTATTGAACTTTTTAAAAATTATACCTGCATTTTGAATATTTATTAAAGAACAGTTGTTTAGAAGTGCAGTTGTAATTTTTGTTTAAGATGTGACTTAAACAGACAAGTCATGAAATTTGGCCCTGCCTGGTTAAAATGGCCACCTCATTGCTGTGGTCAAATTTTCATGGCCAGATGGTGACCATTTTAACAGGGTTCCACTGTAAACTTGAAATCCTTGTTGCACCAAAGTATTGACTCCGTTGCTTATGATCCAATGAAATCTAGATTGTTGGAGTTGGAAGCAGAAGTGGACCAACGAACAAATCACAAGGTCCGGAATCAAACATTGTCATTGGCTTATTTTTGCGCTCATGCTTGCGACTCCAACAGTGCAGTTTTCACTTGATCGTAAGTGATGGAGACTTAAGCAGAATTGGTGTTCTGCTTCTCACTCCATTGGGTTGATTTTCACTAGATTGTAACGCTTTGCGCCTCTGTTTACGACTCCCACTATGACTCCCTTGCTAGTGAAAACCATGCCTTAAGTTGAGACGGTAATGACTATGCCAATTAATCATTAAATAATAAAAGTATTTATTACTATTATAATTCATACTGTAATGACACAGACTGAGAGTTTTATGTGCTAAAAACCTTGTCAGTAGTGTTGTTCTCTCAGTGTCTCAGCATTCTAAAAAGTTTTAGAATAAATTAAAGCTATTTCTACTAAACCATTACTTCATAATTTGTTTAAGTTACTTTTAACATACACCAGCCTGGTAATCAATAATACCTGTGCCTGTTGACATAAACTGGAGGATCAGAATAATTGCACAAGTCACCACAGCCTTGATCAACATTGCTGGTCAGCTTTGCCCTCTAAACAACGTCTGAAAATAATCAAGTCAAATATTTAAGCCAAAATTTGAGGGACATATTTCATGCTAACATCCTTTCCTCTTCCACAGGAGGCCCCTACCTTGATGTCAACTTAGGGCCAGGTTGCACTAGAGCAAATTTTGTTTGTAGAATTATTTTATGGCTCTGTCTCACAAGGACTGGGAACTACCAAATTCACGAATTTGATTGGCTGAAATGGATATTGACGGCGGTCTAGATTTTCCCTTCTAGACCGGCAACTAGAATGGTAATGTTTTGAAGTGAAAAAGTTGCAAGCTAAAATGCAAAATCATTGACTGTTTTCATCTCAAAATATATATTCCTGTGAATGCCGCAGAGCTGATGAGAAAAAAAAGTAAAGAGGACGAGCAAACTTTTGAAGAATTAAAATCGGCTCATCGCCATTCGCAAGCAAAATGCCAGTTAGTACAAACTAATTACATGAAACGAATTAAATTGTTCTTGTTTTTGCCATATAATAAACATCTTATTAACCGAGCTAAGTCGGTCTGTATGGGAGAATCTTGACCTCGGTTGTGTGTACAGACCTCACTGCATTCGGGCTGTACTTACGACCTCGGTCAAGATTCTCCTATACAGATCTCCTGCTCGTTTAATAAGAGCTAAGTAATAAATCTGTCAACATGAAGTGCAAAATAAGTATGACCTCCAGTTTCCAATACTTTTTTAGTTTCCAAAACTCTCCAAGTTGATAATAATTGGGAAATTGGGAAAATACGCCAGTCCTGTGTTGGACCTCTGCAAGCTTGGCTAGGAGTGCAGGATGGGTGGTGGTGATTGACCAGACTAGAGACCGGCAGAAATATCAAGTCTAAACTAAAGCAGTTTTTAAACTACTATATCATTACCTCAGTTTCACATTTCTAGCATGATAGCGTTTTAAGCTCATTTTCAGTCCTTTAAGCAGTGGAAGTAATATTAAACTGCATTGAAACACATTCACTCCTCTTTTAAATTCGACTTTTATAGCATGATCGTAGCAAGACAGGCCTTGGCATGTATAATAAAGTATGTATATAAAGTATGTATGTATGTATGTATGTATGTCGTAATTTTTCAGAATATATGTCGTAATTTTTCACGCGACAATTCATCCGTCGTGCGAGTCGAACAAAATCGAGATGATGTCCAGCATAACCTTTGAACTGTGCTTTGTGAGCGAATGTGCCTGCAGCTGCAATGACTATATAAACTACACTTGAAAAAGCTACGAGCATTTATGTCACAGAGTAAGTGTTAGAGATACCTTGGACTATCACAAATGACTGCAAAAAATAACAGATGACGACTTACAAATCAAACTACGAATTGAAATGAGATCATATATTTTAATTTTATAAGCTTTGATTCTCTTTATACTGTTTCGATCGTGTGCATGGAATGTTATTAACGATCATTAAGGTAGCTTGGAAGATCGCAAATATCTCTTTCCCCCACAATCGTCTAAACTCATAGATGGATGTTCGCTAATTCGAATGAATTTAAGCTTTACACAGTCCTAGGAAATTTTAAAATTCGTTTCGGAGTTTCCGGTCTTATCAGTGCAACGCAATCTCTCTCCCAATTTACAGTAAGATGTGTCTTAGTTTACAGTTATATCTGGACTAAAAACAAAGCAAAACTGTAGTAATTTACCCCTCTATTCTGATCTTCGACAAGTTTATATGTATCTTGCAAGCTGATACAATTCTCTTGCGAGATCGAAAACACTTTTCAGCTCCCCGCTTATTTCAATCCCGGAAAGCAGCTCGAGAACTATAAATTATGAAACCATGAAGCAATCGTTGGGAATGGAGTAAATATTGCAAAAAAGAAACTGTTAAAAAGAGAAACTAAAAGTTCACAAATGAGTCTACTTGCCTCTAATGAAGAGAAATAGATCTTCGTCGAGGAAAAAGATTAATCCCAGCTCAAAGACATCACAAGACTGCTTCAGTGGTTTACACAGAACGTAACTCGAGAAGCTGGAAGTAACGAAAGTTTTTATTGGCTATTAGTAGGCTCATTCCCAGGTACATAGGAGCTTAGGCATGTGTTCGATGGTAGAAGAGTGCGCATTGGTCAGAAGCACTACCCAGGGATATCTTTTTAAAATTTGCCAATGACCGGAAAACGAATTCCCACGTAGACTCGACCGTAGACTCTGTTACCCCCTTCTGCAGTATGATTTTATTATGTCAGCGGTCACCTCACATTACTACACCCCCAAACTACACCCGCTTTCAGTGTTACGTGACGTGTTACGTGCATAGGCGACATCTTAATTCATCTTTCGACATGCCATCTTTCGACTTGCTATGTAACTGTTGTTTAACTGTGAAACAGGCAATTTTTCATATAATTAGCTGAAAAAATACAAATAAATGATAATTACTGACCTGACATGGCTGAAGAAGTTTGTGAACATTGCATGTTTCCATATTTGTGTGTAGTCGATCAGACATTCAATGGTGACTTC